>CAXHJY010000080.1:162500-164757 GCA_964016885.1 Eledone cirrhosa
ATATTTGAAATCATTAGAAATAAAACAAATATTCATTTTCAATACAGTAGCTATATACACTTATATAAGATTATATGTATTTTTGTTTTCTTATTTGTTGTAAATTATTGTATGTGCTGTCTGTTTTCTTGTTATTTAGTATTGTTAACTTTTTATATGTTGGAACTAACATTTCATCTTGCTGTGTGAAGTACTCTGAATTCTAAAAAAATACAAATATATTAAAATTGTTTTAGCTTCTTCCAATGTACAGAAGTTATTTAAGTAGTACTGAAAATTGAAATCACAATTTCTAATTACTATATATTCTTTTTCCAACTCATACAAAGAAATACTAATTTTTATTCAGTTGTTTTGAAACTATCACTATTTAAATTACCTATTAATAGTTCAACAGTAAAATATATTTCTATATAATGAATATTATTTTTCAATTATCTCATGAATATCCATGAGGTATAGAAGTTTTCAAGTTAAAATGCATGCATTTAATTCCATGCACTTAGCATAGTTTTGAATACACTTTTTCTCTAATGTTCCTGTGAAGATGTATCAGTTGAAGTCTTGTAATCATTACTTTATAAGAAAACAATTAAGTTAAATCATAATTCTATAAGTGCTACTATTAAAAGCCATTATCTATATTCTCGTCCACAGCAACGCCTCCTCCACCTATTATATTATCCCCCCCTCCACTTCCTCCCTTTCCCCTAACCACTGGTAAGCTATTCTATTCAAATCTTTGAACTAAACATGATTGAGCATGCAAGCATAAAATTTGTTTCCCCTGAGTAAAAAGAGATTTATATATAAGCATATGTAACAAAACAAATATATGTAATGTAAGAATACATTGCTGTTTTTTTTTTATTTTGGTGTACTGAATGAAAGAAAGCACACCATATATAAAGTAACTTTAAGAAAATTCAATATTTCCCTTCATTGTATCTTTTCGAGCATTTCAACTCCAAAGTTATTCTTAACTCTGTTACATTCATTTCCATCCTCTTGGCTTTTTCTCCTTTATTCCATTCATCATGGCTTTCTCAATCATGCAATGATCACTGTTATTGGCTTTGAAAACTGTGGCATCATCTATTCAATATAAAAACTACATGTTCCCCTCCTCTAACACTACATTGTATTATCGACCAACTACGTTCTATTCAATGATGAATGCTGCCTTGAATATTCTTAATTACTGCTTATATATGTTAAGTAACATCCTGACCTTTGCTCTCTCTTTCTGTCTGTCTGTCTATCTGTCTTTCTGTCTTTCTATCTCTCCCTCTCATTCATCAGTCATTATATCATGACATATAACAAAGACAATTATGTTGGTAATATGTTTATAAAAGCTGTAGGAAATAAGTATTTAAAATATAAAAGTATTTGTATATTTACTTGGTGTTAATACTTTGTAAACGTAAACCAACTCTTTCTTATCACACCTGTCTATGGATCACCATTAATTATTTGGATCAATATTGTAATCATTGATCTCAGCCATGTGTTTATCGAATACAGAGACTCCTATCATGAAAACTCCCAAGGGTCCATCCATGGAATGCAACTTTATAAGATGCTGGTGTGAGCCTTAACAACAATAATACTTTTTGTGACCATATTTCTAATGAAATCCATTCTATTCTTTACTCCAATTAATAAATTAAGAATTTTTAGGGATTTACTAAAGTTATTAATCATTTCATTACTAAGATAATAACTTAACATATGGTTCTTACATAAAATTATCGAACAAGATTTTAATTTAAATAGGAACTCTTTAAAATGGGTGGTTCTGTTTCATTAAACCAGGGCCAGTTTTAGTCAGGTTAGTATCAAAGGGGCTACTATCTAAAATTATAGTAATACTATAAATTTCACACATTATCAAAGGGTAAAATAAAAGGAAACCTTTCTTCTTTATCTGAAATTCAAACTTAAGTGCTCTTAAATTATCTATCTCATAATATATAATTTCCAACTTGTTTCCTTAATAAACCAAAACCAAAGAACTAATTCTTTTCCCCACTCCTAGTACACAATTACCAGATCCAGCTACTGGTAAGATATATACTATTGTTTATAAACTCAGATTCTTTTATAACATGAAATACTAAAGTGTATTTAAAGAAAATTACTAAACCTTTATTGTAGAAATAGACATTTTCTATTTTCCTCTAGGGCAAATAATATTTCTTGGCAATATTCGTTGTGGAAATGATAATTTGCATGATATCTAAATATTGATTAA
>CAXHJY010000081.1:7500-10000 GCA_964016885.1 Eledone cirrhosa
CAATTATATGTCATTTTAATAAAGTACCAGTAATACACTGGGATAATTGCTGGCCTTGCGCCAAAAGTAGAAACAATTATATGTCATTTTAATAAAGTACCAGTAATACACTGGGATAATTGCTGGCCTTGTGCCAAAAGTAGAAACAATTATATGTCATTTTAGTTTTTAAGGCAAAATCTATCTCGGGTCTTATTTACTCAACTAACGGCAATCAATTGTCAGAGTCTTTAAAACGTCAGATAGGGTGCTTTGTGGTGTTTGTTCTGTTTCTCTGCTATACCAGTCATGTACTGGGGTTGATATAATCGACCTTTCCTTTCTACTAAATAGCTGGCTTTGTGTTTATTTTAGAAAGGATATTGGCAATAACCGGTAGAGTGTCAAACAAAATGCCTTGTATTTACATTATTTAAGACGTTCTAAGATCTGAATTCAAATCCTGTCGAGGTTAACTTTGCCTTTCATCCTTACGGGGTCGATAACATAAAGTACCAGTAATGTACTGGCGTTGATTTAATCGACTTTCCCCTCCCCCAAAATTGATGGCTTTGTGCCTATAGTTACGTCCTTTTACGGATTCAGTTCAAATCCTGCCGAGGTCAACTTTGACTTTCATCTTTTCGGGGTTGATAAAAAAAAGTACCAGCCTAGTACTGGGATCAATTCTTCCTCTCTATCTTTCTCACCCCCCCTCTCTCTCTCACTTTCTCACCCCCCCCCCCCCTCTCTCCTCCTCCTCTGGAAGAAACCTGCTGTACTCAGGGCTGGAGATCGATGAGCTCCGCCAGGCTTAAAAATGCCGCGGTCAACTTTGTCTTTGATCCTTTCGAGGTTGATAAAAAAAAGTACCAGTCTAGTATGGCGCTGCTTCTTCCTCTATATTTATGTCTTACTTCCTCTTTGTCGGTTTCTATCCTTCTCTGGGAGAAATCTGTTGTACTCAAACCTGGAGAAGTTTCAACACACGTTTTCAGATAAGAAATCTTGCAAAACAAATTAAAAAACGAAGTATATATATATATATATATATATATATATATATATATATATATACAAATAAATTATCGAGAATCGGAACTTCGGCCCACGAAATAACGAAACACAATCTTCGAAATGTGCGGCAAAGTGCTCAATGGTTCTGATAAACCAGAGCTATAACTAACGTTTAATACCAACACACTGAGACGATGCTTAAACAATCATTTGCACAGCCAAAAATACGACCAAGAAAATTCGGGTCGTATTGTTTCTACTTTTGGCACAAGGCCAGCAATTATCCCAGTGTATTACTGGTAACTTATTAAAATGACAAATAAAAATATATATGTATATATATATAACGTTAAGACCATCTTTGAAATATCTATGATCGTCGGCAAATCACTGATGAGGGACTTATTTTATTACATGTTATCCATGTGCAACCTGCAGTATTCTTCTCCCCATTTTTTCACACACATATATATATATATACAGCCGACCATGTTATTTTACATTCTTTTACTATATATATATATATATATATATATATGGGAACAAGTTATCGTTTCAGGTAATCCAGTAAGAGGTTGTGAGTACTCTGTATTGTGGATAGTTCTAACATACGGCGTTGTTTGACTCAACAAGAGGTTTCCTTAGTTAGGTGGCGAGTTTGCGAGAATTCCCATGTAGGTCATTCTTGGAGTAATAGTAGGGGAGTAATTGATTGTGATGGTCGGCTGTACAAAAAGGGGTTTTATTTACAGTATTAACACTTGTTTCATTGATCAGGTGAGTCTAAAGGCCGCTAATCACTCGAAGTTGCGTCACTTGACCTTAAATACAGTGTTTGTCTGATCAAATCATCGGAATACTGGAGGATTTAACAAAAGCCGCTGATCGCTAGAAATTACGTCACTCGATCTTAATTACAGTGATTGCCTGATCAAATCATCGGAATACTGGAACTTCTTGTTGAGTGAAACAAGGCCGTACGTTAAAACTATCCTCAACACAGAGTACTCACAACCTTTAGCTGTATTACTTTAAACGATACCTTATTATCCTATATATATATATATATATATATATATATATATATAGAGAGAGAGAGAGAGAGAGAGAGAGAGAGAGAGAGAGAGAGAGAGGGGGGGGGGGGCACTTTCAGATATATATAGTGATATTTGAGATAATAAACAGCAATTTTATTTCAGACGAAATTATAAACGAGGAAATTATATGAAATATTTTTGCTTAATGAAACGAAGTTGACATATTATAAATAGGTGGTTATTAGTGTAGGGAGGAGAAATTAACGTAACAAAGACACAGGCATGGCTGTGTGGTTAAGGGGTTGGCTTCACAAATCCCACCATGTATGTGCCGTGGGACCTTGGGCAAGTCCCTTCTACCAACTATATCCTAGGGTTGATCAATGAATTGTGACGGAAATTTTAGTAGCTGGAAACTGTCATATATATATATATATATATAATGTATATATATATATATATAATGT
>CAXHJY010000081.1:25000-35000 GCA_964016885.1 Eledone cirrhosa
TCTTTCTTTCTCTCTATTTTCTCTATATTTCTGTTCTTTCTTTCGTTTTGTTTCGCCCTTTTTTTTTTTTTTATTATTGCCGTCATTGAATTTGTAAATCAATCCAGGGTGGCGATTTGGCAGTATCGGTAGAAGGTCGGACACCATGCCTTACAGCATAGAGTTACGGCCCTTTATAATCTGAGTTCAAATCCGGCCAAAGTTAATTTTGATTTTCATCCTTATGGGGTCGATAAAATAAAGTACCAGTAATACACTGGAGAGTAATTGCTGGGCTTGTGCCAATACTAGAAACAATTATATTTGTAAAGTCTGAAAAGCTCTGTTCTAACAGTCACAAACATAAGGGAAATGTACAGAGGGATGGTCATGGCTGGAAAGTCTTTGATCATAGATAGGTTCTGTGTGATGAGGGTCAGCCTGGGGTTAAACAACAACTTCCCCTCACTATACATCACCCCCTCCCCCTTTCTATTTCCCTGAGATTTCTTTATCTCCTATATTCACCCCCTCTCTCTCACATATACCCTTCTATCTCTCTTCCTCCCCCTCACACTTTCACCTCTTTCTTTCGCTCTTCCTCCCCCTCACACTTTCACCCCCTCACACTTTCACCCCCTCACACTTTCACCCCCTTCTTTCTATCTCTCCTCCCCCTCACACTTCCCTCCTTCTATCTCTCTTCCTCCCCCTCACACTTTCACCCCCTTCTATCTCTCTTCCCCCTCACACTTTCACCCCTTCTATCTCTCCTCCTCCTCACATTTTCACCCCTTCTATCTCTCCTCCTCCTCACACTTTCACCCCTTCTATCTCTCCTCCTCACACTTTCACCCCTTCTATCTCTCTTCCTCCCCCTCACACTTTCACCCCCTTCTATCCCCCCTCACACTTTCACCCCTTCTAACTCTCCTCCTCGTCACACTTTCACCCCCTCCTATCTCTCTTCCCCCTCACACTTCCCTCCTTCTATCTCCCCCCCCCCTCAGTTTCACCCCTTCTATCTCTCCTCCTCACACTTCACCCTCCCTCCCCATCACATATATCCACCTCCTTTATCTCTTCTCTCTACCCACTACTACTACTACCTCCTCATATTTCTACCTCCTCCTGCAGCTCCCACTCCTACCCTTACCTCTTCTATCTCCTCTTATCCTCCTACTCCCAACACTACCTTCACCACCACCACCACCACCACTACTACTATTACCACTATTACTATTACTACTACTACTACTACCATTACCACTACTACTACTATTACCACTACTACTATTACTACTACCACCACTACCACTACTACTATTACCACTACTACTACTACTACTACTACTAACTACTACTATTACTACTACTACTACTACTATTACCACCACTACTACTACCAACACTACTTCTACTGTGACCACTACCACCACTACTACTACTACTACTATTACTACTACTACTACTATTATCACTACTACTACTACTACTACCACCAGTACTACTACTATTACCACTACCACTACTACCACCACTACCACCACCACCACCACCACCACCACTACTACTACTATTACCACTATTACTACTACTACTACTACCACTACCACCACCACCACCATCACCACCACCACCATCACCACCACCACCACTACTACTAACCCTACCCCACATTCCACGTCCCACTCCCAACTATCCAACCTACCTTATCTATCTACTCTCCCTTTTACCCCCGCACCCCCCCCCCACCTTCTACACTGGAGCTAAGTAAAAAGGTTAGGTACAGTTCAACACTGGGGAGGGAGGGGGAGGTAGGTCATGTGTGCTGCGTTTCTTAATTTATTTTTTATTTTATCTAAAACTCTTTCTCATGTTCCAAACACCAACTTATCTTAAACGAGAAAGTTTGGGATTTGAAAATCATATTCAGTGTCTGTCGTTAGAAATATGGTAACGAAAGGGTTAAAGTGTTTATTTATCTAAACATAGTTTAGATATTATAAGCAGTGCCTGTCGTTAGAAATATGGTAACGAAAGGGTTAAAGTGTTTATTTATCTAAACATAGTTTAGATATTATAAGCAGTGTCTGTCGTTAGAAATATGGTAACGAAAGGGTTAAAGTGTTTATTTATCTAAACATAGTTTAGATATTATAAGCAGTGCCTGTCGTTAGAAATATGGTAACGAAAGGGTTAAAGTGTTTATTTATCTAAACATAGTATTGATATTATAAGCAGTGTCTGTCGTTAGAAATATGGTAACGAAAGGGTTAAAGTGTTTATTTATCTAAACATAGTTTTGATATTATAAGCAGTGCCTGTCGTTAGAAATATGGTAACGAAAGGGTTAAAGTGTTTATTTATCTAAACATAGTTTAGATATTATAAGCAGTGCCTGTCGTTAGAAATATGGTAACGAAAGGGTTAAAGTGTTTATTTATCTAAACATAGTTTAGATATTATAAGCAGTGTCTGTCGTTAGAAATATGGTAACGAAAGGGTTAAAGTGTTTATTTATCTAAACATAGTTTAGATATTATAAGCAGTGCCTGTCGTTAGAAATATGGTAACGAAAGGGTTAAAGTGTTTATTTATCTAAACATAGTATTGATATTATAAGCAGTGTCTGTCGTTAGAAATATGGTAACGAAAGGGTTAAAGTGTTTATTTATCTAAACATAGTTTTGATATTATAAGCAGTGTCTGTCGTTAGAAATATGGTAACGAAAGGGTTAAAGTGTTTATTTATCTAAACATAGTTTTGATATTATAAGCAGTGCATGTCGTTAGAAATATGGTAACGAAAGGGTTAAAGTGTTTATTTATATAAACATAGTTTTGATATTATAAGCAGTGTCTGTCGTTAGAAATATGGTAACGAAAGGGTTAAAGTGTTTATTTATCTAAACATAGTTTTGATATTATAAGCAGTGTCTGTCGTTAGAAATATGGTAACGAAAGGGTTAAAGTGTTTATTTATCTAAACATAGTTTTGATATTATAAGCAGTGCATGTCGTTAGAAATATGGTAACGAAAGGGTTAAAGTGTTTATTTATATAAACATAGTTTTGATATTATAAGCAGTGTCTGTCGTTAGAAATATGGTAACGAAAGGGTTAAAGTGTTTATTTATCTAAACATAGTTTTGATATTATAAGCAGTGTCTGTCGTTAGAAATATGGTAACGAAAGGGTTAAAGTGTTTATTTATCTAAACATAGTTTTGATATTATAAGCAGTGCCTGTCGTTAGAAATATGGTAACGAAAGGGTTAAAGTGTTTATTTATCTAAACATAGTTTTGATATTATAAGCAGTGTCTGTCGTTAGAAATATGGTAACGAAAGAGTTAAAGTGTTTATTTATCTAAACATAGTTTTGATATTATAAGCAGTGTCTGTCGTTAGAAATATGGTAACGAAAGGGTTAAAGTGTTTATTTATCTAAACATAGTTTTGATATTATAAACAGTGTCTGTCGTTAGAAATATGGTAACGAAAGGGTTAAAGTGTTTATTTATCTAAACATAGTTTTGATATTATAAGCAGTGCCTGTCGTTAGAAATATGGTAACGAAAGGGTTAAAGTGTTTATTTATATAAACATAGTTTTGATATTATAAGCAGTGTCTGTCGTTAGAAATATGGTAACGAAAGGGTTAAAGTGTTTATTTATCTAAACATAGTTTTGATATTATAAGCAGTGTCTGTCGTTAGAAATATGGTAACGAAAGGGTTAAAGTGTTTATTTATCTAAACATAGTTTTGATATTATAAGCAGTGCCTGTCGTTAGAAATATGGTAACGAAAGGGTTAAAGTGTTTATTTATCTAAACATAGTTTTGATATTATAAGCAGTGCCTGTCGTTAGAAATATGGTAACGAAAGGGTTAAAGTGTTTTTTTATCTAAACATAGTTTTGATATTATAAGCAGTGTCTGTCGTTAGAAATATGGTAACGAAAGAGTTAAAGTGTTTATTTATCTAAACATAGTTTTGATATTATAAGCAGTGTCTGTCGTTAGAAATATGGTAACGAAAGGGTTAAAGTGTTTATTTATCTAAACATAGTTTTGATATTATAAGCAGTGCCTGTCGTTAGAAATATGGTAACGAAAGGGTTAAAGTGTTTATTTATATAAACATAGTTTTGATATTATAAGCAGTGTCTGTCGTTAGAAATATGGTAACGAAAGGGTTAAAGTGTTTATTTATCTAAACATAGTTTTGATATTATAAGCAGTGTCTGTCGTTAGAAATATGGTAACGAAAGGGTTAAAGTGTTTATTTATCTAAACATAGTTTTGATATTATAAGCAGTGCCTGTCGTTAGAAATATGGTAACGAAAGGGTTAAAGTGTTTATCTAAACATAGTTTTGATATTATAAGCAGTGCCTGTCGTTAGAAATATGGTAACGAAAGGGTTAAAGTGTTTATTTATCTAAACATAGTTTTGATATTATAAGCAGTGCCTGTCGTTAGAAATATGGTAACGAAAGGGTTAAAGTGTTTATTTATCTAAACATAGTTTTGATATTATAAGCAGTGTCTGTCGTTAGAAATATGGTAACGAAAGGGTTAAAGTGTTTATTTATCTAAACATAGTTTTGATATTATAAACAGTGTCTGTCGTTAGAAATATGGTAACGAAAGGGTTAAAGTGTTTATTTATCTAAACATAGTTTTGATATTATAAGCAGTGCCTGTCGTTAGAAATATGGTAACGAAAGGGTTAAAGTGTTTATTTATATAAACATAGTTTTGATATTATAAGCAGTGTCTGTCGTTAGAAATATGGTAACGAAAGGGTTAAAGTGTTTATTTATCTAAACATAGTTTTGATATTATAAGCAGTGTCTGTCGTTAGAAATATGGTAACGAAAGGGTTAAAGTGTTTATTTATCTAAACATAGTTTTGATATTATAAGCAGTGCCTGTCGTTAGAAATATGGTAACGAAAGGGTTAAAGTGTTTATTTATCTAAACATAGTTTTGATATTATAAGCAGTGCCTGTCGTTAGAAATATGGTAACGAAAGGGTTAAAGTGTTTTTTTATCTAAACATAGTTTTGATATTATAAGCAGTGTCTGTCGTTAGAAATATGGTAACGAAAGAGTTAAAGTGTTTATTTATCTAAACATAGTTTTGATATTATAAGCAGTGTCTGTCGTTAGAAATATGGTAACGAAAGGGTTAAAGTGTTTATTTATCTAAACATAGTTTTGATATTATAAGCAGTGCCTGTCGTTAGAAATATGGTAACGAAAGGGTTAAAGTGTTTATTTATCTAAACATAGTTTTGATATTATAAGCAGTGTCTGTCGTTAGAAATATGGTAACGAAAGGGTTAAAGTGTTTATTTATCTAAACATAGTTTTGATATTATAAGCAGTGTCTGTCGTTAGAAATATGGTAACGAAAGGGTTAAAGTGTTTATTTATCTAAACATAGTTTTGATATTATAAGCAGTGCCTGTCGTTAGAAATATGGTAACGAAAGGGTTAAAGTGTTTATCTAAACATAGTTTTGATATTATAAGCAGTGCCTGTCGTTAGAAATATGGTAACGAAAGGGTTAAAGTGTTTATTTATCTAAACATAGTTTTGATATTATAAGCAGTGCCTGTCGTTAGAAATATGGTAACGAAAGGGTTAAAGTGTTTATTTATCTAAACATAGTTTTGATATTATAAGCAGTGTCTGTCGTTAGAAATATGGTAACGAAAGAGTTAAAGTTGTTATTTAACTAAACATAGTTTTGATATTATAAGCAGTGTCTGTCGTTAGAAATATGGTAACGAAAGAGTTAAAGTGTTTATTTATCTAAACATAGTTTTGATATTATAAGCAGTGTCTGTCGTAGGAAATATGGTAACGAAAGGGTTAAAGTGTTTATTTATATAAACATAGTTTTGATATTATAAGCAGTGCCTGTCGTTAGAAATATGGTAACGAAAGGGTTAAAGTGTTTATTTATATAAACATAGTTTTGATATTATAAGCAGTGCCTGTCGTTAGAAATATGGTAACGAAAGGGTTAAAGTGTTTATTTATCTAAACATAGTTTTGATATTATAAGCAGTGTCTGTCGTTAGAAATATGGTAACGAAAGGGTTAAAGTGTTTATTTATCTAAACATAGTTTTGATATTATATTCAGTGTCTGTCGTTAGAAATATGGTAACGAAAGGGTTAAAGTGTTTATTTATCTAAACATAGTTTAGATATTATAAGCAGTGCCTGTCGTTAGAAATATGGTAACGAAAGGGTTAAAGTGTTTATTTATCTAAACATAGTTTTGATATTATAAGCAGTGTCTGTCGTTAGAAATATGGTAACGAAAGGGTTAAAGTGTTTATTTATCTAAACATAGTTTTGATATTATATTCAGTGTCTGTCGTTAGAAATATGGTAACGAAAGGGTTAAAGTGTTTATTTATCTAAACATAGTTTTGATATTATAAGCAGTGCCTGTCGTTAGAAATATGGTAACGAAAGGGTTAAAGTGTTTATTTATCTAAACATAGTTTTGATATTATAAGCAGTGTCTGTCGTTAGAAATATGGTAACGAAAGAGTTAAAGTGTTTATTTATCTAAACATAGTTTTGATATTATAAGCAGTGTCTGTCGTTAGAAATATGGTAACGAAAGGGTTAAAGTGTTTATTTATCTAAACATAGTTTTGATATTATAAGCAGTGCCTGTCGTTAGAAATATGGTAACGAAAGGGTTAAAGTGTTTATTTATCTAAACATAGTTTTGATATTATAAGCAGTGTCTGTCGTTAGAAATATGGTAACGAAAGGGTTAAAGTGTTTATTTATCTAAACATAGTTTTGATATTATAAGCAGTGCCTGTCGTTAGAAATATGGTAACGAAAGGGTTAAAGTGTTTATTTATCTAAACATAGTTTTGATATTATAAGCAGTGCCTGTCGTTAGAAATATGGTAACGAAAGGGTTAAAGTGTTTATTTATCTAAACATAGTTTTGATATTATAAGCAGTGTCTGTCGTTAGAAATATGGTAACGAAAGGGTTAAAGTGTTTATTTATCTAAACATAGTTTTGATATTATAAGCAGTGTCTGTCGTTAGAAATATGGTAACGAAAGAGTTAAAGTGTTTATTTATCTAAACATAGTTTTGATATTATAAGCAGTGTCTGTCGTTAGAAATATGGTAACAAAAGGGTTAAAGTGTTTATATTTATCTAAAAATTGTCTTAATATTATAAGCAGTGTCTGTCATTAGAAATATGGCAACGAAAGAGTTAAAGTGTTTATATTTATTTAAGTATCATAGACAATGCGTAAAGGGTTAAAGTGTTTATATTCATCTAAAAAATATTTGTAAACCATAGGCAGTGTCTTTCATTAGAAATATGGTAATTAAGTGGTTCAAGTGTTTATATTTGTCTAAAAATTATTTAAAAATTCTTGGCAGTGTTTTTCATTAGAAGCATATTAACGAAAGGGTTAAAGTGTTTATATTTATCTAAATGCTTTCAATCATACTTTTAAGTAAAACCTCTATGTTATGTTCCAAAGAAACAATCTTAATAACAAGTAAGTTAGTTATATTACTAAACCCCTCGAAATTCTTGATTATTTTCAAAGTTATTTATTTAAAAACTTTCCATTGTAATTTTATGTTAAACCTTTATTATGCTCCAAACAGCTAAACGATGAGGAAATTATATTACTAAATCCCTTTTAAATTCTTGATTATTTTCAAAATGATTTGAAAATCATAGACATTGTATTTCATGAGAAATGTACTAACGAAAGTGGAAAGAGTTAGAACATTTGTTAAGTTATGTTCCAAACATCAACTTGTGTTGTGATGCGTCTGTCGTCTGATATTTTCTGGCCATGTCACTCGCCACGATGAACCCGCTGGAAGATAGCTTCTCTCGACTCTGGGCGCAAAGAGACGAGTTGGTCGGCAGTATATCTCCTTGGAATCATTCATCAAGATGGACAGGGGCCTACAAGGAGCAGCGTTGTGTGCTACAATGGTCAACCAGGGACTCTGGAGCTTGAACTTCGTCAATGGCTCACCACTGGTTTAAGTCATAGAGTGACTCAAGTAGTTATATTACTAGACCCTTCCAAGTTTTTGATTATTTTAAAATTCACATGAAAATCATAGGCAACGTCTTTCATTAGAAATGTGGTAATGAAGGGGTTAAAATATTTATGATTATCTAAAAACCTTCGATTATCAATGTATTGGCAGTATCGGTAGAGCGTCGGACGCCATGCTTTCTAACATAGAGTTACGTTCCGTTACGGTCTGAGTTCGAATCCCGCCGGGGTTAACTTTGCCTTTCATCCTTACGGGGTCGATAAAATAAAGTACCAGTAATGTACTGCGGTAAGTGCTGGCCTTGTGCCAATAGTAGAAACAATTATATATTTATGTAAAAACCTGATGAGTTGAGTAAGTGATACAGTGTGTCATACACCGTTAGGTTGTATTATATATATTTTTTTAAATGTCTGGTAATATAGTTTATGTTGTGTCTCAGGATATTTAAATGTATACTCACATATGTAGATATGTATGAGTGTATATATATATATATATATATATATATATATATATATATATATATATATATACACACTGTACATATGTATATATATATATATATATATATATATCTACAGTGTGCGCGTGTATATATATATATATTTATTTATTGTGTGTCTGTGTGTGTGTGTATATATATATATATATATATATATATATATGTATGTATGTATGTGTGTGTATACTTATGTGTGTGTCAATATATGTGCGTGTGTATATATATATATTTATTTATTGTTTGTCTGTGTGTGTATATATATATATATATATATATGTATGTATGTATGTATGTGTGTGTATACTTATGTGTGTGTCAATATATGCGCCTGTGTATATATACTTACGTATGCATGTCTCTGAATACACATAAACACACACACACACATACATATATACACGCGCACATACATATATATATATACACGCACATACACACACATATATATATACATATACACACACACATACATATATACACACACACACATACATATATACACACACACACACACATATGCAGTATATATATAATTTATTTATTCAGCCGCAAGGAGGGAGGGGCCAACACAACATGAGCTTTACCGGGTTTCCCCTTCCTTTCTCTCTCCCTCTCCCTTCCACACAGACACACAGGACTGCAACCACAACAACTAACACTCTATTAACACCACCGCATTCACCCCACCACCATCATCACCCTCACCCCACCACCATCATCACCCCCACCCCACCACCACCATCATCACCCCCGCCCCCACCACCATCAGCCCCACCACCACCATCAGCCCCACCACCACCATCATCCCACCACCATCATCACCCCCACCCCACCACCATCATCACCCCCACACCACCACCATCATCACCCCGCCCCACCACCACCATCAGCCCACCCCACCACCATCAGCCCCACCACCACCATCAGCCCACCACCACCATCAGCCCCACCACCATCATCCCCACCACCACCACCATCATCCCCACCACCACCACCATCATCCCACCAGCACCATCAGCCCACCCCAACCATCACCCCACCACCATCATCACCCCCACCCCATCACTACCATCAGCCCCACCACCACCATCAGCCCCACCACCATCATCACCCCCACCCCACCACTACCATCAGCCCACCACCACCATCAGCCCCACCACCACCATCAGCCCCACCACCACCATCAGCCCCACCACCATCAGCCCACCACCACCATCAGCCCCACCACCATCAGCCCCACCACCACCATCATCCCCACCACCACCACCATCATCCCACCACCACCATCAGCCCCACCACCACCATCAGCCCCACCAGCCCACCCCAACCATCACCCCACCACCATCATCACCCCCACCCCATCACTACCATCAGCCCACCACCACCATCAGCCCCACCACCACCATCAGCCCCACCAGCACCA
>CAXHJY010000081.1:50000-55000 GCA_964016885.1 Eledone cirrhosa
CACACACAGATATATGTATATATATCATACATACTTACACACACACACACAGATATATGTATATATATCATACATACTTACACACTGACACACAAAATATCTGTGAGCTTTAAAAGTGACTATTTTAGATAAAGATCAGTTATTCAGTAAAAAAACAACAAAAAACAGGATACAAGAGGAAAAAAAAAACATGTAGACTGCCACCATGTTTATTCTTAAATTTTCATCATGTTTCGTACATCTTGTTGGTAAGACACACACACTCACACACACACACACACACACACACACACACACACACACACACACACACACACACACACACACACACACACACACACACACACACACACACACACACACACACACACGTATATATATGTATGTATATATGTATGTATATCCTTCATATCAATAGATTTCTCTGTACCGGAAGTATCAGCGCAGCTGTAACGAATCACGGCAGCCATTTTGTATCATTATAATTGCCTATTATCTATCTATCTATCTTTCTATCTTACTCTCTCTCTCTCTCTCTCTCTCTCTCTCTCTCTCTGTATATATATATATATATATATATATATATATATGGTACAGCGTCAGATACCATGCTTTGCTCTTTATGTTCTGAGTTCAAATCCTGTCGAGGTTACCTTTGCCTTTCATTCTTACGGAGTCGATAAAGTAAAGTACCAGTAATGCACTGGGGTACTGGGGTAATTGCTGGCCTTGTGTCAAAAGCAGAAACATTATTATTATTATTCGTCCCTTAACGATCTGAGTTCAAATCCCGCTGAGGTTGACTTTGCCTTTCATCCTTACGGGGTCGATAAAATAAAGTACCAGTAATGCACTGGGTAATTGCTGGCCTTGTGCCTAAAGTAGAAACAATTATTAATGATGATCACATATATACATAGGGCAGTGGATTGGCAAGTATCGGTAGAGGGTCGGACGCCATGCTTTGACGCATAGAGTTACGGCCCTTGCCATTCTGAGTTCAAATCCCGCCGAGGTTAACTTTGCCTTTCATCCTTACGGGGTCGATAAAATAAAGTACCAGTAATGCACTGGGTAATTGCTGGCTTTGTGCCAAAAAGTAGAAACAATTATTATTATTATTATAAGGGCTGTGGGTTGGCACTATCAGTATCAAATTCTAACAACTATCTGTTCATTAGTTAAGAAACTATAAACATTTTAGTCAACAAACCACATGAAGCCACATTAGCAAGACATTGTTGGAAAGTATAAAGCTGCACTATGACTGCAGTAAAAAATTCAAGTCTTAAGTCTAATTCACAGCAAATTTTCACAACAATCTTTCCACAAGTAAAGATGCTATAAACATTTGAATTAATGACGGTATTTAAACATCTTCAACTAAATCATTACAAATGTTAAGAGTTAAATAAATAGGACAAACTATGGAAATATCGGTGACTCTCTGCTAGGTTTGGGTTGGAACTTGTAGCAGTTGAGACTTCCGGCGTGGAACTTGTAGCAGTTGAGACTTCCGGCGTTCTTGGTTCCCGGACCACTACTACCGAGGTGGAGATGGCTACCGCAGGAGCAAGCAGCCCTCTCATTTGGAATGTTCGGACACATTGCACCTGTCCTGTGGACCCTGTGATAATTTCATTTTAATTGATAGTCGTTTTTTGTTAATTAGACTGCAATAAGTCATTTTCCTGGCGGCATTTTCTTTAACGAGAATAACAACAACAACCATCACCACTACCAGCAACAACAACAATAACAACACCGGCCGCAACCTGGTGCAGTCTGCGATTAACCCGGGTTCTGCTGCACGTCGGGCTGAGGAGGCCATACTCTTCAAATACCGATCGCCCTTCGACAGGTTTGCGGTTGTACCCTTGGGCAGTGGAGACTTCTGGTGCCCTCGGCCCTATGGCTACCTCCCTACTCACCACCTCAGGCGCTGAGCTGGCTAGCCGTAGCAGTGGAGACTTCTAGGGCTACCTCCCTACTCACCACCACAGGCGCTGAGCTGGCTAGCCATAGCAGTGGAGACTTCTGGTGTCCTCCGCCCTAGGGCTACCTCCCTACTCACCACCACAGGCGCTGAGCTGGCTAGCCATAGCAGTGGAGACTTCTGGTGTCCTCCGCCCTAGGGCTACCTCCCTACTCACCACCTCAGGCGCTGAGCTGGCTAGCCATAGCAGTGGAGACTTCTGGTGTCCTCCGCCCTAGGGCTACCTCCCTACTCACCACCTCAGGCGCTGAGCTGGCTAGCCATAGCAGTGGAGACTTCTGGTGTCCTCCGCCCTAGGGCTACCTCCCTACTCACCACCAAAGGCGCTGAGCTGGCTAGCCATATCAGTGGAGACTTCTGGTGTCCTCCGCCCTAGGGCTACCTCCCTACTCACCACCACAGGCGCTGAGCTGGCTAGCCATAGCAGTGGAGACTTCTGGTGTCCTCCGCCCTAGGGCAACCTCCCTACTCACCACCACAGGGGCTGAGCTGGCTAGCCATAGCAGTGGAGACTTCTGGTGTCCTCCGCCCTAGGGCAACCTCCCTACTCACCACCACAGGCGCTGAGCTGGCTAGCCATAGCAGTGGAGACTTCTGGTGTCCTCCGCCCTAGGGCTACCTCCCTACTCACCACCTCAGGCGCTGAGCTGGCTAGCCATAGCAGTGGAGACTTCTGGTGTCCTCCGCCCTAGGGCTACCTCCCTACTCACCACCTCAGGCGCTGAGCTGGCTAGCCATAGCAGTGGAGACTTCTGGTGTCCTCCGCCCTAGGGCTACCTCCCTACTCACCACCTCAGGCGCTGAGCTGGCTAGCCATAACAGTGGAGTCTTCTGGTGTCCTCCGCCTTAGGGCAACCTCCCTACTCACCACCTCAGGCGCTGAGCTGGCTAGCCATAGCAGTGGAGACTTCTGGTGTCCTCCGCCCTAGGGCTACCTCCCTACTCACCACCAAAGGCGCTGAGCTGGCTAGCCATAGCAGTGGAGACTTCTGGTGTCCTCCGCCCTAGGGCAACCTCCCTACTCACCACCATAGGCGCTGAGCTGGCTAGCCATAGCAGTGGAGACTTCTGGTGTCCTCCGCCCTAGGGCTACCTCCCTACTCACCACCACAGGCGCTGAGCTGGCTAGCCATAGCAGTGGAGACTTCTGGTGTCCTCCGCCCTAGGGCTACCTCCCTACTCACCACCACAGGCGCTGAGCTGGCTGGCCATAGCAGTGGAGACTTCTGGTGTCCTCCGCCCTAGGGCTACCTCCCTACTCACCACCACAGGCGCTGAGCTGGCTAGCCATAGCAGTGGAGACTTCTGGTGTCCTCCGCCCTAGGGCTACCTCCCTACTCACCACCACAGGCGCTGAGCTGGCCAGTCGCAGGTGTGAGCCCCACGAGCTAGAATGGCGTTTTCCAGCGTGTCTCCCTTGCCGTCCTCCGGGGGAACGCCCTTCTCCATTCTGTCCGCCGGGGCTGTGGGGAGGCCTCCGATATGATTGACTGACTTGTCATTTTATCAGTCAGATACTCACTCATGCACTCTTCTACTCTGATCTCCTTGTTAGTTCCTCATATCTCCGTCTTTATCTTGTCCGAATTATGCTATGCATTCATCTTCACATATATAAAGATTACTCCATGTTGTTGTTTGCGATGCACACTGCCATCATTTGTACTTGGAAATATGTCTTGAATACACAATGTGGAAGACATCTGTTGTACTCAGGTCTGGCCTGAGATGGGCTCCTAGTTCCTCACATCTCCATCTTTATCTTGTCCGAATTATGCTACGCATTCATCTTCACATATATAAAGATTACTCCATGTTGTTGTTTGCGATGCACACTGCCATCATTTGTACTTGGAAATATGTCTTGAATACACAATGTGGAAGACATCTGTTGTACTCAGGTCTGGCGTGAGATGGGCTCCTAGTTCCTCACATCTCCATCTTTATCTTGTCCGAATTATGCTATGCATTCATCTTCACACATATAAAGATTGCTCTTATCTTTGAGCAAATGTGAACTGGATGGCGTTTCTCTTTTGCGATGGTGTTTCCTAGTTTAATAATTTAAAATAAAAACAACTTATCTAATATAGGCGGCGAATTGTCAGAGTCGTTAGAATGTCGGATAGAATGCCTTATGGTATTCAATCCAGCTCTTTGCTCTATGAGTTCAAATCCCGCCGAGGTCAACTTTGCCTTTCATCCTTTCGATGTCGATAAAAAAAGTACCAGTCTAGTCATCATCATCATCATCACTCGTCGACTACTGTCGAGATGATGGATCTCACTCACATGCCCCAGAATTCCCTGTCCCCCATCGCTGCCCCCCAGGTCCTGTCTACTGATTCCCGTATCCCCAGAGATAACGTCAGGGAATGACAGCTTCCTACTCCTAGTCAGGCTGGAGTCAGGGTTCCAGAGCAAGAGAGCGGATATGATTTCATTGCTGGCACGGTGACAGTACTGAGGTCGATTCTTCCTCTATATCTCTTTCTCATTTCCTCTCCCTCTCACTTTCTATCTTTCCCTGGAAGACATCTGTTGTAGCCAGGTCTGGCCTGAGATGGGCTCCTAGTTCCTCACATCTCCATCTTTATCTTGTCCGAATTATGCTACGCATTCATCTTCACATATATAAAGACTACTCCATGTTGTTGTTTGCGATGCCCACTGCCACCATTGTACTTGGAAATATGTCTTGAATACACAATGTGGAAGACATCTGTTGTACTCAGGTCTGGCCTGAGATGGGCTCCCAGTTCCTCACATCTCCATCTTTATCTTGTTCGAATTATGCTATGCATTCATCTTCACATATATAAAGATTACTCCATGTTGTTGTTTGCGATGCACACTGCCATCATTTGTACTTGGAAATATGTCTTGAATACACAATGTGGAAGACATCTGTTGTACTCAGGTCTGGCCTGAGATGGGCTCCCAGTTCCTCACATCTCCATCTTTATCTTGTTCGAATTATGCTACGCATTCATCTTCACATATA
>CAXHJY010000081.1:60000-70000 GCA_964016885.1 Eledone cirrhosa
GTTGTAGGTGCTTATGGTGGAAGTAGTTGGGGTGGGAGGGATTAATGGTACGTAATACATTAGAATGTGTGTGTGTGTGTGTGTGTGTGTGTGTGTGTATGTGTGTGTGTGTGTGTGTGTGTGTGTGTAAGCGAGAGTAGAGAGAGAGATATGAAGGTGAAAGAGAGATGACCGCTTGTGAAAATGTCCTTGATGACCTCTACAGTGTGATAAAAAGGGTTGAGGTAAATAAATACTTGACACACACAGACACACGTAAATCTGTGTGTGAGTACATATATACATACATATATATATACGTTTTTATGTATCTCTCTCTCTCTATATATATATATATACACAAACAATAGATGAGTTTGTGTAAGAGTGTGTATATATATATATATATACACACACACACACACACGTGTGTATATATATATACCCCCTTTTTGCTATATGTCTCTCCACCACTCCCCTACACACTCTTTGAACTCTCTTCCCACACACTTTTCACCTGAAGAAGGGCTTATGCCCGAAACGTCGTTCCCCACCACCACCCCACTCTCAAGAGCGTGAAATTAATAAACATTTGTTTGTACTGCCTCTCTGTTTTGTTCCCGTTCAATTTTTCATTATATATATATATATATATATATACGCGTGTGTGTGTGTATGTGTATGTGTGTGTGTGTATATATATATATATATATATATATATATATATATATATATACACACTCTTACACAAACTCATCTATTGTTTGTATATATATATATAGAGAGAGAGAAAGAGATACATAAAACCGTATATATATATGTATGTATATATGTACTCACACACAGAAATATATTTTCACTTCTCAACTAAGGTGACACTAACAGGCTGCCGAGGGCCAGAGATGTATTTTCCCTTCTCAACTAAGGTGACACCACAACTACTTAACAAGACCGTTGAGGACCAGAGGTGTGTTTTCACTTCTCAGACTACTGAGAGCCAGGGGTATGTTTTCACTGTCCAACTAAAGTGACACTGACAGACTGCTGAGGACCGGAGATATGTTTTGACTGCTCAGCTAAGGTGACACTGACTAACAAACTGGTGAGGGCCAGAGACGTGTTTTGACTGCTCAGCTAAGGTGACACTGACTAACAAACTGGTGAGGGCCAGAGACGTGTTTTGACTGCTCAGCTAAGGTGACACTGACTAACAAACTGGTGAGGGCCAGGGAAGTGTTTTCACTGCTCACCTAATGAGCGTTCTATTTTCAATGTATTTCACATGCATTGAGTGTATTTTTGAATCCATTCCTTTCATATAATAAACTAGCTCTCAAACCTAAAAAAAAAATAGAAAATAATTATTTCTACTTTTGGCACAAGGCCAGCAATTACCCCAATGCATTACTGGTACTTTATTTTATCGACCCCGTAAGGATGAAAGGCAAAGTCAACCTATTTCCCACTTCTCAACTAAGGTGACACTACTTAACAAGACCGTTGAGGACCAGAGGTGTGTTTTCACTTCTCAGACTACTGAGAGCCAGAGTTATGTTTTCACTGTCCAACTAAAGTGACACTGACAGACTGCTGAGGACCGGAGATATGTTTTGACTGCTCAGCTAAGGTGACACTGACTAACAAACTGCTGAGGGCCAGGGAAGTGTTTTCACTGCTCACCTAATGAGCGTTCTATTTTCAATGTATTTCACATGCATTGAGTGTATTTTTGAATCCATTCCTTTCATATAATAAACTAGCTCTCAAACCTAAAAAAAAAATAGAAAATAATTATTTCTACTTTTGGCACAAGGCCAGCAATTACCCCAATGCATTACTGGTACTTTATTTTATCGACCCCGTAAGGATGAAAGGCAAAGTCAACCTATTTCCCACTTCTCAACTAAGGTGACACTACTTAACAAGACCGTTGAGGACCAGAGGTGTGTTTTCACTTCTCAGACTACTGAGAGCCAGAGTTATGTTTTCACTGTCCAACTAAAGTGACACTGACAGACTGCTGAGGACCGGAGATATGTTTTGACTGCTCAGCTAAGGTGACACTGACTAACAAACTGCTGAGGACCGGAGATATGTTTTGACTGCTCAGCTAAGGTGACACTGACTAACAAACTGGTGAGGGCCAGAGACGTGTTTTCACTGCTCACCTAATGAGCGTTCTATTTTCAATGTATTTCACATGCATTGAGTGTATTTTTGAATCCATTCTTTTCATATAATAAACTAGCTCTCAAACCTAAAAAAAAAAATAGAAAATAATTATTTCTACTTTTGGCACAAGGCCAACAATTACCCCAATGCATTACTGGTACTTTATTTTATCGACCCCGTAAGGATGAAAGTCAAAGTTAACCTAGGCGGGATTTGAACTCACAACGTTATAATAATTGTTTCTGTAACAACTACGACTTCAGTTTTTCGTGGCGTATTATTCAGCTGTTTCTTTCTTTCTTTTTTTTTTTTTTTCGCTGCTCAGCAGTCAACCGGAAGTTACCCAGATGCCCGGGCTGCGCATGCCCGTTTACAGCGAGCATGCTGCCAAGCAATTCTATGGTTGAAAAAGTGTCTCCAAACGTAAGCTCCACCGATACTAAACTGATAATTAAAATGGGATTCAATTAAATTTGGTTAATTTAAAACAAAAAGAACTGAACTTATAAACATTTGCTTCTGTGGTTTAACTCCAAATGAAGCCATGTTTGAAAGTATGACTCAAGTGAAACTGTATTGAACTACGATTTAAGCACTTACAAAAACGAAGCGATTCTTTGATGCATTGGAATTTTAAAAGGTAGGGATCCACTTTAATATCATTATTAAAAATAATGAACTATTTATATTCAAACTAACCCACTAACAATCTTTATATATACGTATTGCAATGGGAGGGAGTTGGAATTAAAAAGAGAAAAAAATGAATTTGCTAAATTTATTTTTCAGGATCGTATAAAAACATAAAATAAATTTGACTTTGGAACGTCTGTTTAAATGTTTTGTTGTGTTCTTTTCAGTTTTCTGAGCTCTGACTACAAAGCCCATCGGGGTCAACTTTTCCCTTCATCTTTTCGAGATGGAGAAATAAAGCACCAGTCTATTACTGGGGTAGATTCTTCCTTCCACCCCCTCTGAGACCTAGAGAGAGAGGGATGGACTCTTCTAGGTTTAAATATAGAAGAAATCGGTTGTTTAGACTTGGAGAGGTATGAGCCCTTCTAGGTTTAAATATAGAAGAAATCGGTTGTGTTTAGATCTGGAGAAGGATGGACTCTTCTTGGTCCCTACTCACCACCATAGGTGCTGAGCTGGCCAGCTGCAGGTGTGAGCCTCGCGAGATGGAATGGCTCTTCCAGCGCATCTCCCTTATCACCCTCCGGGGAAATGCCTTCTCCATTCTGTCTGCCGGGGCTGTGGGGGCAGCCAGCACGTGCGACCACATTTGCTCACCATACTGTGAGATGGGGAGGGTGAGAGAGATGGAGGCAGTGACAGTGGGAGTTCGGCTCTCCTGTCTTCTGGCCCATTGCACCGTTCTAACCACATGCCCACAGTATTGGAAACAAATTGTAATATGGAATAAACTTGAGAAAATGGTATATATTGAGTTAGAAACTAAAAATAGTCTCTTACAATGTATGTTTATATCTGTGTTTATCTCTCTTTTATATTCATATATATATATCTATATATTCATAAATATATCTATATATAATATATATATATATATATATATATATTCAAAGGAACCTCATTTGTTCCTTGAAGGCCGTTCGTCACTCAAAATGTTCGTAAACAGAAATCGGTTTAGACCTGGAGAACAACTGGTTCCGCTAGTTTTAAAGGCCCAAGATGTATTCCACGACTGGGTCCCTATAACAGCATCAGGAGTTAGGGCCCAATGATTGATCGATGGATGGAACACGTAAAAAGCCGAAGAATTTTCTTTAAAGAAAATGAAGAATAAATTAAGATGGCGGAGCTGGGGTGTTCAGAACTTATTTAAAAAAAAAATTTACTAACAAATTAAAAAAATTTGTTCTAACTTCTAACAGAATATAGTCTTGTCATTTTGTCCGCAGGGAGCGGCTGACACACTGCTCAAAGTGGGGTATGGTGTCTGCTCCTCTCCACGCTTTTGTTTCTTGCATCTTTTTTCTTTTTCTTCTTTTTATTGCCTGTTTTTTTTCTTTCTATTTTTTGGTTCCCTGTAATAGTATGTATTGTTTTTTTTTTGTATAAAAAAATATAAAAACTATTAAACAACCAATGTAATATATATATATATATATATATATATATATATATATATCATAAATCATGTCTATAGAATCAATCAGATATTAAAATATATACTATTTCTTCTTCTAATTAGCATAATTAACCATATACATGATTCTATAGACATGATTTATGATATAATGCTCTGATTTTTTGATTTTAATTTATTAATTCTTCATTGAGCTTAAAAGTGAACAGTTGCAACACATATATATATCTTTAATTTAATTTTATGTATATGATAACCTTTATATATATATATATATATATATATATATAACCAAAGATTAATATGGTTCGTTGATTACTCATTGAATACAATTTTACAATAGACCGTAGCGGTATGTCATATATCAAATCATATATTTTATCTGATGAGGACGTACTGGAAAAAAAAAACAATACAGTACCTTTGAAATATATATAATAAAGCATATATTTTGATTATGTGAATATCTTTCATTTGTTAATATTTTGAATAATATATATATATATATATATATATATATATATATATTTCGTTTCTGAATTTGTTTAGCAAGATTCTTTATCTGAAAACGTGTGTTGAAACCGATATTGTTATACTTTGGGAGGGTCATGTTGCCAATAAGAAACACACGCACCAGTTGCTTTCACTCCAATTTATTATAAATTAAATTTATAAATTTAAGAATTGGGCGTAGGACAGAACAAAGGAGAGGCACAAAACAAAGAAAAGAATCCCCAGTCACTGAAGAGGTCACAGAATGTGTGACGAAAGAACTTTGACAATATATGAACAACCGTCCGGTTGTGGAACCAACCAACCAACCGGAAATTTATAAATTCTTAAATTTATAAATTTAATTTATAATAAATTGGAGTGAAAGCAACTGGTGCGTGTGTTTCTTATTGGCAACATGACCCTCCCAAAGCATAACAATATATATATATATATAACGATATATATATATATATATATATAACGATATATATATATAACGATTTTGTTTGGAAATATTGTGGTATTCCATAACCTCCATTTGATGTCGCCTCCATCCATCTACCCCCCCCCCTCTCTCCATTCATCGATCTATCCATCTCTCTCTCTCTCTCTCTCTCTCTCTCTCTCTCTCTCTCTACATCTATCTATCTATCTATCCATCCATCTCTCTCTCCATTCACCGATCTATCCATCTCTCTCTCTACCTACCTATCTATCCATCTCTCCCTATCTCTACTTACCTATCTATCCATCTCTCCCTCTCTTTCTCTCTCTCTCTCTCTCTCACTACCTATCTATCTATCTATCTATCTATCTATCTATCTATCTATCTATCTATCTATCTATCTATCTATCTATCTATCTATCTATCTATCTATCTATCTATCTATCTCTCTATCCATCCATCTCGCTCTCCATTCACCGATCTATCCATCTCTCTCTCTCTACCTATCTATCTATCCATCTCTCCCTCTCTTTCTCTCTCTCTCTCTATATATATATATAAACTTACATATACCTATCTATCTATCGATCAATCGATCCAGCCATCGATCTATATCTCCAGCCATCTTTATTTCCTTCTCAATAACTTACCACCAAGTTAATTGAAAAACTACTATTTTGGCCAAATAATCACCTCGCTTGACCTTTTCTTCAGCCACGGCTACTTTATAGCTTCTTACACTTGACCTTTGCTGTTTCCCTTTTTCCCGTCTACACAGAAATGGCAATGTACTCAGTCAGTGGCTTACGTACGACTCCACACGTTCATTGTTATCTCCCTTGATACAAAACCTCTTTTTTTTTTCATGTAATTTCTACTATTGGCATTTTTTTTTAATTGTTATTGCTCCTTTACTAGTTCATGCTGCAGGGCATGCGGCCATGCTTGGGCATTTTTATGGCTCTTTTATTAGCTTTATTAGTTTAACATTTTTACACTCTTTCTTTCTTTCTTTCTTTTTTCTCTATCTTTCTTTCTTTTTTCTCTCTATCTTTCTTTCTTTCTTTTTTCTCTCTATCTTTCTTTCTTTCTTTTTTCTCTCTATCTTTCTTTCTTTCTTTTTTTTCTCTCTTTCTTTCTTTCTTTCTTTCTTTATCTTTCTCTCTCTCTTTCTTCCTTTCGTTCTCTCTCTCTCTCTCTCTCTCTCTCTCTCTCTCTCTCTCTCTCTCTCTCTCTCTCTTATTGACCATTTGAGATTGCATGCCCTCAGATGAGATTCTGGTTTTGCTTGATTAACAACTGTGACGAGCAGTTTGGGACTGCAGTCTGGTCTATAACACAAATATGGATCTTCAGCCACCAATTTCTGAATCTTTTGTAACTGAGCCGAATCAATAACGACCTCAATGTGAAACCTCATTTTGTTCTTTTTAATATATATATATAGCCCTAGGAAAGGAAAATGCTTCTCTGATGAGCTTTGATTTTCCATTAGAAATCCATTGGATTTCTGATGTTTTACAAAGCGAAACCGATCGGTAAGGGTCAAAAGAATAGGTAAATATTTAAATTATATTTTTTAATTTATTTTAAAAAATTGGTTGAATTTTGCTTGTTCTGCTTATCTTAATATTATAGCTCTGGTATGTCAAATTAATACCATAGAACAACCTTAAATCATAGACAACCTATATATTTCCAGGGGTACTTAGTACCCACGGGCATATTAACTTCTTCTATATATATATATATATGTAACTGAACTCTTCTATTGTTTTGCTTGGCGGAGATTCGAAATCGAATCTAAAAAATCTCGCCTCTAAAATCACCTATTGTTAGGCGTTCTTACCATTGTCTTGTCAAAAGACAACTATGATAAATGTTATATACCACTTGACCTGTGACCCCCAGACACTTGACAGACGATAGGCAGATGGTCTGGCTATTATCTCAAAAAACCGTATACACGTTCTTCTAGCTATACTATAGCTAGAAGAACGTGTATATGGTTGTTGAGAATACTATAGCTGCTATAAATACAAACTCACCGAGAGTCAAATCAGAGATAGTGTCTAACACAGACGACAGAGGAACCGTTCTACTAACACTATGGATTCTCTTCACGAATACAGTTATCTAGCTACTATTCTCTCACATGTCTTACTCGTTCGACAGACAGACAGTGAATTAGAGAGAGGGACTGACCGTTACTACAGAAATTGTGTGGCCTTGTGTACAGGATTATTGTAATAAATATCGTATTTTGAGCTGATATAACCTTTTCACCTCCATCTTACGAGTTTTTATATTTGAAAACGAATTTCTCTCTCTCTCTCTCTCTCTCTCTCTCTCTCTCTCTCTCTCTTAGGTTGAGTAATGATTCATGAGCGTTTTTTTTTTATTCAAAAATGCACAGACCAAAACACTTAGGCAAAAAAAACGCTCATGAATTATTACTCAATCTAATATATTAGAAATAGCTTTCACCGCATTTTTGGCTAAAGGAATTTAGCCTGATAATGGAGTTTAGAACCGTCTAAGAAATGGAAAAAACCCCACTATTAGGCTAAAATTTCTTTAGTCAAAAATACGGTGAAAGCTTCTATTTCTAATTTCAAACTCGCTCGCTGCTTCAAAACATACTTGTCATATATATATATATATATTAATTATAGTGTACTAAGTTGAGAGTAATGATCTGACTGGTCTTAACTGGTAACATCTATGTATCTATCTCTCTACCTATCTCTCTATCTACCTTCTCTGTATATAAACCTGTCTGTAGGTTGTGGAAGAGAGCAAAAGGAAGAAAGGATCACTTGCACAACATGCTCCTGGAGTTGAGGGTTGTTCTATCTACGGGGTATAAAACAACCCGTTTGTAACGCCTCCCTACTATTGGGGATTTCGATTGTTAAATTTGTTTGTTTTAATAATATTTTTATACGATTTTATGTAAAATCCCCAGCATGTGTCTTTGTATTGTTCCCTTTTCTTGTGCGCCCTTGTGGCAAATAAAGAAATCTATCTATCTATCTATTTTTCTATCCGGCATGTTCAGCTTCCAGTATCCGGCTCCCTGTCTATGCGTTCTATCATGGTTGATTATGCAGGTGACTAGTTTCTGGTCTGAATAGGCAACCATGTACATTTGTGGAAGCTTAACATTTTTCTGTCTCTCTCTCTCTAATTAAGAATCTATTATCTGTCTATTTATCTATCTATCTATCTCTATCTATCTATCTCCTGTGGCTAATAAAGAAACATATCTATCTATCTATCTATCTATCTATCTATCTATCTGTCTGTCTGTCTGTCTGTCTGTCTGTCTGTCTGTCTGTCTGTCTGTCTGTCTGTCTGTCTGTCTGTCTGTCTAGTACCAGTCCAGTGATTTGATCGATGTCCCCCCCCTCTCTCTCGTATTTTTACTGCCCTGGTTATCAATTGATTAATATTAGCTGTATTAATTTTTTTAGTAGTTGTTGTTGTTGTTCTTCTTCTACGCCCTTTTATTCCTGAGAGGGTCGTGGGGCGTAGAGTCCTCAAACACTTCTTCCACCGGGTCCTCCTGTCAGAAGCAACCATTTCCAACTGATCTGCCTGGATCCCCAAGCGAGACCAGCCAAGCTCATGGATGTTATCCAACCATCTTGTTCAAGGTCTGCCCCTGGGTCTCCTCCCAGTTGGTTTTGTCCGTAAAATCTGCTCAGTGATTCTTTCCTGAGACATTCTAACCACATGTCCATAGTATCAGAGCTGTGGTCTCTCAATTCAGAGAAGTAGCAGCTCTACCTGGAGTGACTCTCTAATCTTTGAGCTACAAATATCTCCAGCGATTCTTTCCTGAGACATTCTAACCCCATGTGCATAGTATCAGAGCTGTGATCTCTCAATTCAGAGAAGTAGTGGCTCTACCTGGAGTAACTCTCTAATCTTTGAGCTACAAATATCTCCAGCGATTCTTTCCTGAGACATTCTAACCACATGCCAATCGTATTGGAGCTGTGATCTCTCAATTCAGAGAAGTAGTGGCTCTACCTGGAGTAACTCTCTAATCTTTGAACTACAAATATCTCCAGCGATTCTTTCCTGAGACATTCTAACCACATGTCAATCGTATTGGAGCTGTGATCTCTCAATTTGGAGAAGTAGCAGCTCTATCTGGAGTAACTCTCTAATCTTTGAACTACAAATATCTCCAGCGGTTCTTTCCTGAGACATTCTAACCACATGTGCATAGTATCGGAGCTGTGAATTTGGAGAAGTAGTGGCTCTACCTGGAGTGACTCTGATCTCCCTCTACACACTTTATCGAGTAACTTTACTACTCCAAGGATCCTTCAGAAGAACCCATTTCTGTCGCTTGTATTCACGATCGTATTCTTTCGGTCATTACACAAGATTCATGACCATAGGTAAGAGTTGATACGAACACCAAATTGAAGTTAGCGAATTTGACATTTACACCTACCTCCTGTCTTCTGATGACCAAGTGCTGAAACTGTTGCATTACTGCACCAGCTCCTGCAATTCTTGCACTTAATTCAGCCTACTACATTCTAGCACTCGTGAACATAAGTAATTTGTGGGATATATCGATAAGTCGCTGCTCAAATTGAACTATCGTTGATTGCCCTGATCAATTTTTGCCACGGCACTCTACCGAGTGCCGTAGAGATATACTCTGCATCTGTTTAACCACCGACAGTAGGACTGTGAGTGGCATGATATTGCAGTACCATGCATTGGTTACATTGGTAACCAAATCTTGTGGTTTTGTCAACCTATTAATATAT
>CAXHJY010000081.1:75000-80000 GCA_964016885.1 Eledone cirrhosa
TACCGACTCAGCCATCAACGAGAAAGCGTTTCAACCGATATTTTAACCAGATGCCCATAGTATCGGAGCTGTGATCTCTCGATAAAGAGAAGTAGCGGCTTTACCTGGAATGATACACCTTCAATGGTTCCCTTATACAATCCACGATGTAACGTATGCATTTGTTATTGTGATGGGGACGGTATCTTCAAATGAAAATCCGATTATGTGATATGCCACACACACACACACACACACATATATATATATATATATATATATATATATATATATATATATATATATATATATATATATATATATATATATATATATATATATATATATATATATATATATATATAGAGAGAGAGAGATAGATAAAACCAAATATGTATATATGTATATATATTTGTTTAAATATATATATATATATATTTTTTTTTTTATGGAGATAATTTGTTTAAATAACAGATTAAAGTTTAAGCAAAGAATCGCTGCTCTACGGTTTTTATATATTTGATATATATATTTATCCTTATCGAGCCCTCTTTGGATTTTAGTCTTCAAATTTATTATTATTATTATTATGTCCCCTACATGTCGGCCCTTGTGGCTAATAAATGATATCATTATTATTATTATTATTACTATATATATATATATATATATATATATATATATATATAAAATATTAAACAAATAATGAATAAAACAATGAAACAGTTCCTTATATTAAACAAAAAAAGTTCATTATTTAACGATCGTTTCTAGGATATATATGTGTTAGAATTGGCATGCATATTCAACAGATCTATGTACAAAATTATACAAAATTATACAAACTATCAAGATTAAATATACATACCAAACACACGCATATATGTGTGTTTGGTATGTATATTTAATCTTGATAGTTTGTATAATTTTGTATAATTTTGTACATAGATCTGTTGAATATGCATGCCAATTCTAACACATATATATCCTAGAAACGATCGTTAAATAATGAACTTTTTTTGTTTAATATAAGGAACTGTTTCATTGTTTTATTCATTATTTTTTTAATATTTTATCTTGACTCTGTATTCCGTTTATCTTTCACCGAAAGTGATTTTTGAATGCATCTCTTCTTTCCATGATATCCGGATTACATTGAGTTCTTCATACGGATTGGACACTACCGTAAACTCTTGGTAGATTTATCTACATATATATATATATATATATATATATATATATATATATATATACGCACACACACACACACAAGTGGTTAGCTTCTCAAATTGCAATTAAATACAATATCTTAAGTGGTCGAATTACCGGTCGCGTGTTTCGTTACACTTTCCTCTAATCTACTTTCTCCACTCAAGCACACTTCGCTGCAGCGTCCTTTATTGTCATCTATTCAAGTTTTCTTGAATAGTTTCAAACAGAACAATTTTCGTGACGAATTAAGGAAGATTTGAAACGGAAAAATCTGTCCCAGCCCCCTCGCCACCCAGTATACATCTTGTACTAATTCACGTACCCCACTTACTGTAATATGCATATTCAATTTGGTGAAAGAAAAAGGTGCAGACTTCGATTCTCTGTAGCGACTGCTGGTCACTTTTTCCCGTCCATAGGGGTATTTTACCCGATCTTCTAAGCTATCAACTGATTTTATAGCAATCAACTGTGTTCACAGTTACTTTCTTCGTTCAAGATTTTTTACATTTTCAAAAATATAAATTAATAAATAGAATCCTATCAACTGTATTGTAGATTAATATTACAAATAGTGGACATCACGCCGCCTCATCTCATCTTACGTTTGGCTCGCTGGGCCTTTTGGGTCCTTGACTTTGAGATCCCTGGTATAAAAGTTATATATATATATATTTTTTTTTTGGAACGATCGACTTTCGTCAAATCGGACCGAGGAAACAATGTTTCCGTTGGTCTTTCCAATTGCTAATACTATCTATCGGTCGCAACTCCAGGTAGAAGGAGCAACGTGAAATAAAGTGTCTTGCTCAAGGACATAACGCATCGCCTGGTCCAGGAATCGAATTCACAACCTTACGATTGCGAATCCAGTTCTCTAACCACTCAGCCACACGTGAGTTATAAACGTTTCTCCACCTCCACCCTTGTCGCTTCGGCCACAAACCCGATCAATGCCACCCGTAACGTGGTGGGGGGAGGAGTGGAAGATATTCAAATAGTAAAACTTGACCGACATAATTTCATTTTCATGTTGGTCCCTGTTGAGACCTTTAGCGTCTGTCTCGATCTCTGGACTTCCACAGAGGAATGGAAGATATCGAAATAGCAGGACTTGACTGATCATTTCCTTCATGTTCTGGTCCCTGTTGAGACCTTTAGCGTCTGTCTCGATCTCTGGACTTCCACAGAGGAATGGAAGATATCGAAATAGCAGGACTTGACTGATCATTTCCTTCATGTTCTGGTCCCTGTTGAGACCTTTAGCGTCTGTCCCGATCTCTGGACTTCCACAGAGGAATGGAAGATATCGAAATAGCAGGTCTTGACTGATCATTTCCTTCATGTTCTGGTCCCTGTTGAGACCTTTAGCGTCTGTCCCGATCTCTGGACTTCCACAGAGGAATGGAAGATATCGAAATAGCAGGACTTGACTGATCATTTCCTTCATGTTCTGGTCCCTGTTGAGACCTCCAGTGTCTTCTTTGGTCGCTGGGCTGCTACAGACGAGTGGAATGTACTAAGGCATGTATGGCCAACCTTTATCGATCAGTGAGCCACATGGAATGTGGTTCATCATAAAGCAGGCCACACTACTAAAAAATTCAAGGCAATTTTGAAATTAGGCGTGCCATTCAGAAAGTCAAAAGGGCCGCAGTTTGTCCATGGCTGTACTAAGATTTGATCGACATAACTTCCTTTTCATGCCAGTCATTGTTCAGACATTTGGTGTTCTTCTCGCTTCCAGACACATCGGTAAAACCGGCCCCTAATTCCCCCCCCCCCCCACACACACACTTCCAAAGAACGTCATGATCATCACAGGCTGGAAAAAATAGTTTACGATATGTGTATTTACTGAGGTCGATATGATAGAGAGAGAGAGAGAGAGAGTGATGCGAGAGAGAGAGAGAGAGAGAGAGAGAGAGAGAGAGAGAGAGGAGGGATGGCAGAGTGAGTGAAAGATATATATATATATATATATATTATATATATCAGTAAATACATATATTTTATATATATATATACGTTATTCCGGGTTGAATCGGAGGTAACCACAGTAAGTAAGGTACTCAATACATTGCAGAGTATAAAAGTTTTAATATAGATGAGATTCTACAGGACTAGAACTGTTTCATTCTTTAGAAATCATCAGGAATCAGAGATTCCTGATGATTTCTAAAGAATGAAACAGTTCTAGTCCTGTAGAATCTCATCTATCTATATATATATATATATATATATATATATATAGAGAGAGAGAGAGAGAGAGAGAGAGAGAGAGAAATGAAAGGAAAGCAAGAACAAGGGACGGGTTCCCTTTTCAGTTGTCTGCTGGGGGTCTCAAACAACTGAAGAGGGTACTTGTCCCTTGCTTTCCTTTCATTTCTAAATACACTTTATCAGTAACCACAGACCGCCTTTCTTTCAAAGATTATACACACACACACACACACACACACACACACACACACATATATATATATACATATATATATATATATATAGAGAGAGAGAGAGGGATGCAGAGAGAGAGAGAGACAATGACAGGCAGGTATGTGTGTATGTATGTCGGTGTATTTCCGGTGTATATCGAGAGGTGACCACAGTAAAAGTAAGTACCTAATGCAAGGGGAGATGCTGAGTGGGTATAGAGGTAGGTAAAATCACAACCGCGGCGCCAAGTGGTCGGGATTTTAACCCCCCCCTCTCTCTCTCTCTCTCTCTCTCTCTCTCTCTCTCTCTCTCTCTCTCTCTCTCTCCCTCTATATATATATAAAAATATATAATCCAGCAACCTCTCCCCCATTTGAATAGCAATTAATTTGATGTTGAATAATGAAAAACAAAAGACAAAGTTTAGTGCTTTATCAGTTCTTTGTTTTACGATTTCTTCAGAAGGTTGATTGATCATGATAAAATCGATAAAGTGACTAACCAATAGTAGTCATTGAACTCCAATTAACTAATAATAAAATGGTGTCTCTATTCCCTTGGTGTCATAAGCTTGCACTTGAGACATATAGAAACATATGGGTTGACATCCATCATAATAATATAGCATGGCAATTTACATACAAAGGTTACAGTCATATTAAAGGATAAAATTAAAGTTAAAATTAAAATAAAATGTCTTTCAGTATTTAGGGTTTAAAATATATATAACTATAAAAGGTTTTATTATATACATAACCATAAATAGTATCCTTAATACTATATATATATATATAATTGTTTCTACTTTTGGTACAAGGCCAGCAATTACCCAGTGCATTACTGGTACTTTATTTTATCGACCCCGTAAGGATGAAAGGCAAAGTTAACCTCGACCGGATTTGAACTCAGATCATAAAGGGCCGTAGCTCTATGCGTCAAAAGCATGTCGTTCCACCCTCTGTCGATACTGCCAAATATATATAATGAAGAGAGACGGTTTTATTCGTACATCTATATTTTATTCGTACATCTATATATATAAAGTTGTATTCCTGTCTGTTTGTTTGTTTGTTCACGAATTCCTCCTATGGTTTTGGAGATAGACCCCCATAACCATATATATTCTGAAACTACATTGCCCAGGGTACTTGTATAAGTATATTTCATTTTAATTAAAGGGTTCCCCGGTGGCACAAACCCCCCGCTGAAAATGTTTTCTCTTCGATTTATATGAAATTTAAACCATAGGTAAATGACAAGATATGATGCCTATTCACAAAATTTCAGCAAATTTCAATAATATTAAGACACCCTAATGGGGGTTACACCCCCTATTAGAGTTCCCTGGGGGCACAAACCCTGCTGAAAATTTT
>CAXHJY010000081.1:90000-95000 GCA_964016885.1 Eledone cirrhosa
ACTGGGTAATTGCTGGCCGTGTGCCTAAAGTAGAAACAATTATATATATATATATATAAATGAAGTAACAGGAGGTTGGACTGGTGTAAATCCTTGAAAGGTTTATTATACTCTGATCATTTCAATGACCGGGTTCCATATGAATCCGATGATATCATCAGGTATTGGAATATAACAAAGGAATATGTAAAAAGCCATGGGTCCGAAAAACCAGAGACAGAAAGGGCGGACCCATGGCTTTTATATATTCCTTTGTTATATTCCAATACCTGATGATATCACCGGATTCATACGGAACCCGGTCATTGAAATGATCATAGTATAATAAACTTTTCAAGGATTTACACCAGTCCAGCCACCCTGTTATTTTATTTATAATAATTAACTCCGTATGAGCACCACCAACTACACAAACGAAGACGGGTGAACTGCACTACGTTGAGTACTCTCCATAATATTACATCAAGATTGACCATACGGAATGACCAGTTCTATCCAGTGGTGAACCAACAAACCTTAAGATATATATATATATATATATATAACTGTACTATCAGTTTTTGTACGTATTTATCTGTTCGAAAATTTTCGTGCCTTTTACATTGAAGGTATTTTTTATACCGATAGTTTCATTATATATATATATATATATATATATATATATATATATATATATATATATATATATATATAATGAAACTATCGGTATAAAAATTATAGTAGAACATACATACGGTTATATATATATATATATATATATATGTAATATGTATGGTATACATATTATATATATATATATATATATATATATAATATGTATACCATACACATATATATATATATATGTGTGTGTGTGTGTATGCATATATATATATATATATATATATGTATGTATGTATCTATATATATATGGATATATGTATGTATATATATATATGTATATAATATATATATATATTATATATATATATATGGGGTCGATAAAATAAAGTACCAGTAATACACTGAGTATTGCTGGCCTTGTGCCAAAAGTAGAAACAATTATATATATATATACATATATATATTATACATATAATATATTATATATATATATATATATATATATATATATAATACCACGTATGAATAACAACTGATGTCGCTAAATCTACTTAGTGCAGCACTTCAAAAGCACAGAGAGTGCCATCTCCACCACCATCAATATCTCCACAGACGCCACCACCATCACCATCACCCCCCACTGGCATCATCACCCCTACCGCCACCACCACCACCGCCGCCACCGTCACCACCACAGACACCATCACCCCACCGCCAACATCACCATCACCTCCCACCGCCATCATCACCCCCACCGCCACCATCACCACCACAGTCACCACCACAGACACCATCACCCCACCGCCACCATCACCACCACAGCCACCATCACCCCCACCTCCACACTCACCACCACTGCCACCATCACCACCACTGCCACCATCACCACCACAGACACCATCACCCCACCGCCACCATCACCCCCATCGCCACCATCACCCCCCCACCGACACCATCACTGCCACCGCGACCACCACCGCCACCACAGCCACCATCACCCCCACCGCGACCACCACAGACACCATCACCCCACCGCCACCATCACCCCCATCGCCACCGTCACCCCCCACCGCCACCATCACCCCCACCGCGACCACCACAGACACCATCACCCCACCGCCACCTTCACCCCCATCTCCACCATCACCCCCACCGCGACCACCACAGACCCCCCCCGCCACCACCACAGACCCCCCCCCCGCCACCATCACCCCCACCGCGACCACCACAGACACCATCACCCCACCGCCACCATCGCCACCATCACCCACCACAGCCACCATCACCCCCACCGCGACCACCACCCCGACAGACACCATCACCCCACCGCCACCATCACCCCCATCGCCACCATCACCCCCCACCGCCACCATCACCACCACCGTCACCACCACTAATCTGGCCAATTAATCCTTCCGAAAAATAAAAGGAGTTTAACAATGCCGCTGACCAAAGAAATCTCCGTCATTCTGTTGGTCACTTCAGGACATTGGCCGCTTTAGTTTGGTTTTCTTTCATTTTATACCTCCTCCTACACCCACCCACCTTCCACTATTCTTCTCCCCCCTTTCACTCATCTCCCCCCTTCCACTCCTCTCCCCCCTTCCACTCCTCTTCCTTTTTCTCTCATTCCTCTTTCACTTCTTCCAACACACTTTTTTCTCACTGTCTTCTCTGTTATTCTTCACACACACACACACACACACACACACACACACACACACACACACACACACACACACACACACACATTCTTAGTATTAAATACTTGGCCACCCGTTGGGTCACGTTGGGTCACGTTCGCTTCAAAATATCTTTTTAAAAATCATGTTCACTTAAAAATCCTTTTTAAATAATTAAAATATACAGACATGTATATAAGGTGAAATGAAACTGGAAGGCCAATATATATATATATACGTGTGTGTATGTGTGTGTTTGTATACACACATACACACACAGCCGTCGAAACGGCTTGAGCTCTGCCGTCGGGGTCATACTTTTTCCTATATATATATATATATATATATATATGGGTGTCTGTGATCTATATACACTGGTCATAGACACACACACACACACACATATATATATATATACATATATATATATACACTCACTCACATATATATATATATATACACAACAAACACCATCAGCTCTCTTGCATTCTCCCTCTCTGTCTCCTCTCCCTCTCTCTATGTCTCTCTTTCAATCTACTCTCTCACAACCACCATCCCCCCCCCTCTCTCTCTCTCTCTCTTTCAATCTACTCTCTCACAACCACTATCCCCCACCCCTCTCTCTCTCTCTCTATGAAGTTATCTGGAAAACCCCATATCTCGGGGTCCCATGGTCCGATTTACGCGAAACTTCTTTTATTCCATTTGTATTCCCATTTCAGGGTCAATTTCCTTTCAAAGTACTTCCCCATTATGGTCCCTTTTGGCTGTATTACATTACAGACAAACAAGCAAGCTATCACAGAGTTTTAGTAATATATATATAGATACACGTATACATAGATATATACAAACACTATATATAAATATATACACACACGCAACATGTCTCTCTCTCTCTGTATATATATATATATATATATATATATATATATATATATATATATATATATATATATATATATAAAGCAACTAGCTGTCCTCTCTCCCATGTTAGACTAGTCTTTACTAACCATGGGTCTTCTCTCCCATGTGTGACCTGTCTTTAGTTACTACATGTTTTTCTTCCCATGTAAGACCAGTCTCTATCTACTGTGGTCCTCTCTCCCATCTAAGACCAGTCTTTATCATCTGTCTGTCCCCTCTCCCAGATATGACCAATCTTTATTAACTGTGTGTTCTCTCTCCCATGTAAGACTAGTCTTTAGCAACTGTGTGTCCCCTCTCCCAGATATGACCAATCTTTATTAACTGTGTGTTCTCTCTCCCATGTAAGACTAGTCTTTAGCAACTGTGTCCTCTCTCCCATGTAAGACCAGTCTTTAGCAACTGTGTGTCCTCTCTCCCATGTAAGACCAGTCTTTAGCAACTGTGTGTCCTCTCTCCCATGTAAGACCAGTCTTTAGCTACTGTGTGTCCTCTCTCCCAAGTAAGACCAGTCTTTAGCAACTGTGTGTCCTCTCTAGCAACTGTGTGTCCTCTCTCCCATGTAAGACCAGTCTTTAGCAACTGTGTGTCTTTCCCATGTAAGACTAATCTTTAGCAACTGTGTGTCTTCTCTCCCATGTAAGACTAGTCTTTAGCAACTGTGTGTCCTCTCTCCCATGTAAGACTAGTCTCTAGCAACTGTGTGTCCTCTCTCCCATGTAAGACCAGTCTCTAGCAACTGTGTGTCCTCTCTCCCATGTTAGACTAGTCTTTACTAACCATGGGTCTTCTCTCCCATGTGTGACCTGTCTTTAGTTACTACATGTTTTTCTTCCCATGTAAGACCAGTCTCTATCTACTGTGGTCCTCTCTCCCATCTAAGACCAGTCTTTATCATCTGTCTGTCCCCTCTCCCAGATATGACCAATCTTTATTAACTGTGTGTTCTCTCTCCCATGTAAGACTAGTCTTTAGCAACTGTGTGTCCCCTCTCCCAGATATGACCAATCTTTATTAACTGTGTGTTCTCTCTCCCATGTAAGACTAGTCTTTAGCAACTGTGTGTCCTCTCTCCCATGTAAGACCAGTCTTTAGCAACTGTGTGTCCTCTCTCCCATGTAAGACCAGTCTTTAGCAACTGTGTGTCCTCTCTCCCATGTAAGACCAGTCTTTAGCTACTGTGTGTCCTCTCTCCCAAGTAAGACCAGTCTTTAGCAACTGTGTGTCCTCTCTAGCAACTGTGTGTCCTCTCTCCCATGTAAGACCAGTCTTTAGCAACTGTGTGTCTTTCCCATGTAAGACTAATCTTTAGCAACTGTGTGTCCTCTCTCCCATGTAAGACTAGTCTCTAGCAACTGTGTGTCCTCTCTCCCATGTAAGACCAGTCTCTAGCAACTGTGTGTCCTCTCTCCCATGTAAGACTAGTCTCTAGCAACTGTGTGTCCTCTCTCCCATGTAAGACTAGTCTCTAGCAACTGTGTGTCTTCTCTCCCATGTAAGACTAGTCTTTAGCAACTGTGTGTCCTCTCTCCCATGTAAGACTAGTCTCTAGCAACTGTGTGTCCTCTCTCCCACGTAAGACCAGTCTTTAGCAACTGTGTGTCCTCTCTCCCATGTAAGACCAGTCTCTAGCAACTGTGTGTCCTCTCTCCCATGTAAGACCAGTCTCTAGCAACTGTGTGTCTTCTCTCCCATGTAAGACTAGTCTCTAGCAACTGTGTGTCCTCTCTCCCATGTAAGACTAGTCTCTAGCAACTGTGTGTCCTCTCTCCCACGTAAGACTAGTCT
>CAXHJY010000082.1:7500-15000 GCA_964016885.1 Eledone cirrhosa
CCTCCACCTCCACCACCTCCACCACTACCTTCCCCGCCATACCCACACACCCCACCCCACCATCGCCACAAACAATAAATTCAACACCAACACCAACACCACTACCAACAGTAACATTTTCCACTGCCACCACTTCCACTGCCACCACCATCAAAACCACCACCTCTACTGCCACCACCATCAAAACCACCACCTCTACTGCCACCACCACTGCCACCACCACCGCCACCACCACCACCACCACCACCACCACTACCACCACCGCCACCACCACCACCAGTAATCCACATATCTCGCCTCCGCTCCATACCAGTCTCTCCTATCATCAATAATGTACAATATACAATATACAATATACAATATACAATGTACAATATACAATATACAATGTATGTCTATGTAAGACATTCAGTCAACCGTACAGAGAGAGAGAGACATATATTAATGACAGCTTTGTCAGCAATATAAACGACTATAACAAAGTGTTAGTCGTTATTTAATGACATTTACTTAACCATTCAGTTAACAACACTTACTAAAGCATGTCTGTTTGGCTGTGTGACTCTCTCTCTCTCTCTCTCTCTCTCTCTCTCTCTCTCTCTCTCTCTCTCTCTCTCTCTCTCTCTCTCTCTCTCTCTGTCTTTTTATTTCTCTGTCTCTCTACATACACACACATTCATACACATCTCATTTGGCAGTATCGGTAGAGGGTCGGACAACATGCTTTGCAGCACAGAGTTACGCCCCTTTCTGATCTGAGTTCAAATCCTGCCGAGGTTAACTTTGCCTTTCATCCTTACGGGGTCGATAAAATAAAGTACCAGTAATGCACTGGGATAATGGCTGGCCTTGTGCCAAAAGTAGAAACAACTATTTTGTCTATCTATCTGTTTCACTCTCTCCGTCTCCCCCATTCTCTCTGTCTCTGATAATGTCTGATGATCCTGTGAGTCCACAGATGAAACTCCTGAATAACAAGATCCATCACTTAGCCATAATAAAGAATATTATAAGAAACTCTACTTCGTTATTGCGTACTCATTCAGGGTTCCGTCAATATCATATATATATGTATATAACCTTATGCACCAAATCGTACTATAGTGTGTGGTTGGTGAGGATAATAGACGCTTTTCATCGTTTGCGCAGCGAATATATCGATTATATATATATATCCGTGTGTAGTTGACAGAGAGAGAGAGAGAGAGAACTATAGTTGAAATCGGTTAGTAATGTCTTCTTAGTCCGGGAATTAGACAAGATGCTGTCCTTGTTTCACAATAGGTATTAAGTTAAAGAGGTTTTTTTCCTGCTCCGAATGAATATTGAGCAAAAGTTTTAGTTCTCGGTATGTTGTCGGTGAGTTTATTGGAGGTGGTTTGTAAATCAAGTTCAGTTAAAGATGATGATACAGCATTGTTGTCTACATATTTTAGTTCATAGTTCGTGGATATATGGCTTGAAGATATCATTTTTGTTTGTTAAAAAAATCCTCCATGTTGAATGGTAACCACAAGTTTGGATTCACTGTTGATTTTGATTAATACGGCAGTCATATACACTTCAAATATGGTGAGGAACGGATACACAGTCTTGTTTAGCACCTCCTTTATGTTAAATTAAAAAGAAAGTTCACTTTCTGGGCTATTATAAAAGGATTTATAATAGTGTAGACGCATGGCTTAGTGTTTAGAGAGTTGGATTCACAATCGTGAGGTTAGGAGTTCAATTATCAGACCGGGTGATGCGTTGTGTCCTTGAGCAAGACACTTTATTTCACGTTGCTCCTTCTTCCAAGAAGTTGCGACCGGTAGATAGTATCAGCAATGGAAAGCTCAATGGAAACAAAAAAGTTCCCTTGGTCCGATTTGACGAGGACCACTCCACTCGACAAGCGAATGAGGTCTGGGATCTTGTTGATCGATAAAAGGATTTAACACACCGAGCATTATAATAAATGTTCGGTGAATCCATACGTACATATATATATGTGTGCATGTATGTATATATACATACTACTGTACGTCTGTATACATATATGTATGTACGTGTACATACTTATATTTAAGTAACAGCCGTACTAAGAGTGGGAAATGAAATTTCGTTTCATTTTTTCCGTTTATATATATATATATATATATATATATATATATATATATATATATATGATATATATATATATATATATATATATATATATATATCTGTATTTATATATATATATGTATATATGTGTGTATGTATGCATACATACATAGAAACATTCATTCATAAATGCATATATACATATTCTCCAACTATTATCACTACCATCAGCACCATCAGCAAGAGAGCATAATTGATATCCGAAGTATCGATTTGAAATGAAACGTCTAGTATTCTATGAATGGCCAGGTAGCACTGTCGCTAATGGCCACTATTGAACCATGACCATCACCGCCTGACATGTTCCAACATGATATTAACGTGTAATTGGCTACGCTGAATGATTAATGAGCAGGCATTAAATTATGGCCGTCATCTCTTCCTACATTTCTCTCTGATTCCCTGACTCTCTGACTTGCTCTCCGTCCGTCCGTCTGTCTATGTGTCTGTCCGTCCGTCTGTCTCTCTCTCAGTCCGTCAGTGTTGCCTGTCTATGTGTCTGTCCGTCCGTCTGTCTATGTGTCTGTCCGTCCGTCTGTCTCTCTCTCAGTCCGTCAGTGTTGCCTGTCTATGTGTCTGTCCGTCCGTCTGTCTATGTGTCTGTCCGTCCGTCTGTCTCTCTCTCAGTCCGTCAGTGTTGCCTGTCTATGTGTCTGTCCGTCCGTCTGTCTATGTGTCTGTCCGTCCGTCTGTCTATGTGTCTGTCCGTCCGTCTGTCTCTCTCTCAGTCCGTCAGTGTTGCCTGTCTATGTGTCTGTCCGTCCGTCTGTCTATGTGTCTGTCCGTCCGTCTGTCTCTCTCTCAGTCCGTCAGTGTTGCCTGTCTATGTGTCTGTCCGTCCGTCTGTCTATGTGTCTGTCCGTCCGTCTGTCTCTCTCTCAGTCCGTCAGTGTTGCCTGTCTATGTGTCTGTCCGTCCGTCTGTCTATGTGTCTGTCCGTCCGTCTGTCTCTCTCTCAGTCCGTCAGTGTTGCCTGTCTATGTGTCTGTCCGTCCGTCTGTCTATGTGTCTGTCCGTCCGTCTGTCTCTCTCTCAGTCCGTCAGTGTTGCCTGTCTATGTGTCTGTCCGTCCGTCTGTCTATGTGTCTGTCCGTCCGTCTGTCTCTCTCTCAGTCCGTCAGTGTTGCCTGTCTATGTGTCTGCTAGGATATATTCTTTTGATTTTGCTTTGTGGATTTCTCATGTGCCATGTGTTATCCATTCACTCATTGTGTCTCTCTCGCTTCTTCTTCCCCCTCTCTCCCCCTCTTCTCCTTCCTCTTCCCTCCTCTTTCTCTCTCTTTCTTTATATCAGAAGCTCTCAAACTTTTGGCCCCCCCCCCCCCTCACGGCCACGTAATACCATTAACGTCCCCACCCCTGTTTTCAGAGAGACCTGCCTACAAGCAAATTGTAAATAAATAATATATAATAAATAACATCGTTAATGTATATATATTAAATAATATAATACATACTATGTATAAATAAATATTATATATTTTTTATTTTACTATATATATATATATATAATATGTATCATTTCATATTTAATATACTATTATATCATCTGTACCGCCCCCTTATGCCCCAACGCCCCCTGGACCTTCCCCTCTTCCTGGGGCGGTAGCTCCCGTTTTCAGAACCTCTGCTCTCTCTCTCTCTCTCTCTCTCTATATATATATATATATATATATATATATATATATATAAATTAGAATTGGTGCGCTGAAATAGCGATGTATATATGAATGTATATATAGTGTATTTTGCAATGCACTGTATGCTTAATTAAAAGCATTTTGAAAACCTTACGCTATTGTTTTAAAGTAGCGGCATTGTCGCTTACTTTAATTTTCGGCAGACAGGGAGAGATATTTGACAGCGCTGTTTCGTACTATTTGGTACTTATCAAAACTCACTACTCTCCCCGTCTGCCGAAAATTATGTGTGTTGGATTCTTATAGAATTCCAGTAACAATCAGGAATTGATTTTACAGAGCGGTCGCCGGCCCAGCAGAAATAGAAAATAGCGTATGGTCTTCAAAATGCTTTTAATTAAGCATACAGTGTATTGCAAAATACACTGTATATACATTCATATATATATCGCTATTTCAGAGCACCAATTCTAATTTTCAATTTCTAAGTAAATATACTAACTTACTTCGTTTCACGTCTCCTACAGAATTTTCTATTTCAAGAACTATAACTCTCATCAGGTTGGTTAAAAGGCGGAATCCCTCTCTGATCAGCAGTCACGATGGTGGAATGCATTTATTAACAAGCGTTGATTGGATAAAATGAAACAAATGAATCCTATTTAATGGAAAGGTAACCGTAATTTTAAATATAAAATAATGGTGCTAGCTAGAAAAATAAGATGAAGTTACAGAAAACGATATAAATATATATATGGAGAAATATGAAAAGATATGGAAACCATGTATATATTTATGTGAGTATCAAAACAAAAATGAAAATTGTAAATGTATATAGATCTAACTGTGCCATGGAAAATACTCCAAATTGTATAAATCTCCACAGAAATGGGATATTATCGATCCCATCTTTTATAGTTTGATGGTATAAATTCCGAAAGTAAAGATTTTGAGATATTGCGTGATCCAATTTATAGCTTAAAGATATGAATTAATATTCACAAATATTTCCTCTATCTAATTTCTTTTCATTTACCGATGAATCTTATAAAACATTAGGTTTTCAACAGAAATTCCATCAAAATAAGCTATTCTTCCCGTAAAACGATTTCTAGCTCAATTGACCAATTCAAATCTAAAAGCATTTTAAAGCGTCAATAATATAGTTTATCATTCTAACTCTAATTACATTGCTCTAAAGAATAATACTATGTTGAGGTACAATTAGGCATAAACAGTATGCCAGGCTTATATTGGATTAACTAAGAATTCTTTTAAAGGTAGCGTTTATCAACATATTCATTTATTCAAGACTTCGAAGAAATAATTTATGACACGACTTGCCAAGAATATTTAGATTTAAAAAGAAACATGTCCAAGAGTAATTATAATCAAATGATTAATCTTTGAATAAGCTTCTCCACACACACGCGCGCGCGCGCACACACATGTATAACCTGTCTGTATCTATCGTTGTTGTGGTATATGTATAGCCATTGCCTTCGGTCGTTTTTATTCGTGTCACACTTTTTAACTTGTGTTTGGTCTGGACCATAATATATTAACTTTTCGCTCCATTGAATGCTTTTTGATTGCCTCAAACATATCGAATAATACTTGTTGTATGGCAGCTACAACTTTGGTTTGCACCTAATATATATATATATATATATATATATATATATATATATATATATATATATATATATGTATGTATGTATATATGAGTTTGTGTGTGTGGGGGGGGGGGGGTCTGTGTGTGTCGGTTTACATTTGATTTTGCGATATTTTATTTGAAGACATACATGGCGTAAACAAAAAGTCTGGAATTTTCGGTAGATGCAGCTATGCCCCAATCAACACCTTTACTTTCCCAATATATATATATATTAATAAAAGATCGGACGCCATATTCAGTTAATTCCGGTTTATTTAAAACTCCGTTTTACATATTTCACTGAGAACTATCAATTTAGATAGCCTGAGCTCTTCAGACGGCAAAATCTAAAATAAATATTGAAAGTTCCTAAGAAACCTTTAAATTCAGAAAAATCCAATAATTTCCATGCGTTCGGCCAGCCTCCTGTATCATGAAAAGAAAATCTTTTTCGGGGAAAATATTGGATTTTTCCGAATTTAAAGATTTATTAGGAACTTTCAATGTTTATTTTAGGTTTTGCCGCCAGAAGAGTTCAGGCTATCTTAACTGACAGTCCTCAGTGAAATATGTATAACGGAGTTTTAAATAAACCGGAATTAACTGAATATGGCCTCCGTACAGGTCGTTGGGCGCTTCTTTTTATCTGCTTTGTAACCGACAGACCATAATGTGATCAGCACATTTCTGTTCTGTTAACCCCACACTCTCTCTCTCTCTCTCTCTCTCTCTCTCTCTCTCTCTCTCTCTCTCTCTCTCTCTCTCTCTCCCTCTCTCTCTCTCTCTCTCTCTATCTATCTATCTATCTATATATATACATATATATACATATATATATATATGTGTGTATGTGTATGTGTGTGTGCGTGTGTGTGTGTGCGTGTGTGTGTGCGTGTGTGTGTGTGTATTTATATTAATATTTATATTTATATATATAAGAAATTTAATAGTTAAAGAAAGAAGAGTAACATGGTTGGCTGTACAATAAGGGCTTTATTTAAAGTACTGACAATTGTTTCGTTGATCAGGTGTGTCTAGAGTTCGCTAATCGCTTGAGGTTGCGTCAATCGATCTCCAATACATTGTACTCTGACTGGATTACCTATAACGATAACTTGTTATCCCATATAAGAAATTTAATATAGAAATGGCTTCTACAGGACTAGAATTGTTTCATTTGAAGGACATAATAAGGACCTGATGATTTCCTTCGAATGAAACAGTTCTAGTCTTGTAAAACCCATTTCTATGTCAAATTTGTTATATACACTCTACTAATGTTTTGAGTACCTTATTTACTCTGGTTACCCCCGATTGAACCCGGGACTCGTATATATATATATATATGTGTGTGTGTGTGTGTGTGTGTGTGTGCGTGTGTGTGTGCGTGCGTGCGTGTATGTATATATATATATATATATATATATATATATATATATATATATATATATATATATGGGAAATGTATGACCCCAGAGCTCAAGCCGCTTCGACGGCTATTTCGTCCAGAAATAGCCGTCGAAACGGCTTGAGCTCTGCCGTCGGGGTCATACATTTTCCTATTACCCACTCTACTACCCTAAGTATTGAGTACTACTGGTGCGTTATGGTCCATCCGGTTCCTTACCACAAATCCTTCGTTATATATATGTATATATGATTATGTATGTATCTATTTATCCAGCTATACATCCTCTTTTAATCTTTCACTCTCTCTCTCTATCTATCTTCTTTTTTTCAAATACCACTTTAGAAGAAGAATCAGGATGGAAAGAGAGATGCTGTACCCCAGCAAGTTTTATGAAAGGTGGGTGAAAGTGGCGAGAATGGCCCGAGTGAATGGGCTTTCTCTCTATATCAGCCTAGGTTGAGGAAAAAGAGGAAGAGAGGAAAGGGGTACTCACTCTTCGTACTCCTGGAGATGAGGGTTGCACATTTTTCGGGGGTATGTGTTACCCATATGAAATGTCTCCCCCTATTGGGGAAAATCGATTAATTTTTAAATTGCATTTGTGATAATATTTTACACGTTTTTATTGTATGTAAACTTCCCCCTTT
>CAXHJY010000082.1:20000-25000 GCA_964016885.1 Eledone cirrhosa
ATCCCGCGCAAACTGAGGACGTTGAAACGAACAGGAGATCGCTTAATTCAGCAGTTTCTGCTTCACCTGTTAAATGCTGCGGGCAAACGAAGCTTGGTGTGGTGCCAGATGACTGGAGGACACTTTGATTCGATCAAGAGGTCAAAGATGCCATCCAAGCAAAGAAGGGAGCCTACAAAGCTTGGCTAGGAAATAAGTCCTCCTTCTTGTACTTGCGGTACAAGCAGGCACGAAGAATCGGAACAGAGACAGTAAAGGTGTCCAAAGATAAGATATGGAAGGACTTTGGGCTTAAGTTTGAATCAGACTTCAGATCAGCAAATAAAGTGTTCTGGCAGACCATCCACCGTCTTCGTCATAAGCAGTACTCCTCCACACCATCAGAAACGCGGATGGGGTTCTCTTTTCAGAGGGGTGCATCCTTGAGTGGTGGAAGAATACTTTGCTGACCTCTTAAACCCGATGAAAACAGAATCTTTTGATGAGCACGAGGTACATCTGGGAGCGATGTATAATATCTCGAAGGCTGGGATCACAAGAGCAATTAAAGAGCTCAGATGTGGCAGGGTCACTGGGATGAAATTCGACCTGAGATGTTAAAAGCCTTCAATAGAGAAGATATTCTCTGGCTGACTTGTGTGTGCCGGGGTGCCTGGATGTCTAGAAAGGCGCCTGAGCAATGGTAGTCGGGAATGATAATCTCAATTTTCAAAAAGGGAGACAAGAGAGATTGCTTCAATTATAGAGGGATCTCTTTGTTAAGCCTCCCCGGTAAAGTCTATGCTAAATGTCTGGCAAAGAGATGTAGGGAGATTGTCGAGTCCAAGCTAGTTGGTGAAGAGCGTGGTTTTCGTCCCTAACACAGCACAGACGACCAAATATACACAGTGCGGCAGGTCTTTGAGGAATCGTGGATGTACCGCCAAGAGATGTATTCTTGCTTTGTAGACCTCGAAAAGTCATATGACCGCGTTCCACGGGACCTGCCGTGGAAGGTTCTGCAGGAGTATGGGGGTAGATTATCAGATTTTTGTTGCAGTGATGTCTTTATACGAATGCCCGAGTATTAGTGTTCGGATAATTGATGTTAAATCGAAACCATTCAATATGGGAGTCGGACTCTGCCAAGGGTGCGTTCTGTGACCTTTCCTATTCAATATTTTCATGAACAGGATTGACATGCGCAGCCAGGTTGGAAGTGGTATCCCGACTGGCAAGTGTAGAATCAGTTGACAGGAATGTGCGAACGTCATGGAACTACTTAACTTGTCAGAAGGTGGAATCGCAGTAAATAGATTTCATGCCGAGTGGTGCACGTCGAGAATGAAAACCAGTGCTGCGAAGACAGAGATCTTTCATCTCCTCAAGGAAATCTGGGCATTGCATTCTACATATAAGTGGAGTTCCACTGAAGCACGGGGAGAAGTTCAAGTATTTCAGGGCCGTGTTCACGGGTTATGGAAGGCAGGAGACTGAACTAAATGCAAGAATTTCAGGAGCTGGTACAGTAATGTATCAGCTTCAAGATTCGGTAATCAGAAAAAGAAAGGTGGGTGTAAAAGCCAAACGTGTTATTTTCAATTCGGTATTCCTATGGTCATGAATCTTGGGTAATGAATGAAAGAATACGATCGCGAATAAAAGTCATCGAAATAGGGTTCCTCCGAAGGGTCTTTAGAGTAACGTTACTAGATATAGTGCGTAACCCGGAGATCAGAGAGTCACTCCATGTAAAGCCTGCATTTCTCCGACTTGAGAGATCACAGCTCCGATACTATGGGCATCTGGTTAGAATGTCCCAGGAAAGAATCACTGGACAGATTTTACAGGCAAAACCAACTGGCAGGATACCTATGGGTAGAGCTCGAGCAAGACGGTTGGATAACATCCATGAGCTTGGCTGGTTTCGCTTGGGGACACAGCCGAATCAGTTGGAAACGGTTGCTTCTGAAAGGACCCGTTGGAAGAAGTGTTTGATTATTCTTCCCCTACGACCCTCTAAGGAATATGTGGGCGAAAAAGATGTGCGTGTGTCTGTGTCTGTGTCTGTCTGTCTCTGTGTGTGTGTGTGCGTGTGTGCCTGTGTCTGTCTGTCTGTGTGTGTGTGTCTGTGTCTGTCTGTCTGTCTGTCTATGTGGGTATGCGTGTGTGCCTGTATTAATCAGGAAATCTGGAATGTCCAATTAGGTATTGCAAGGAATTGAAGAAAAAAGGTGGCAGCAGCAGAGACAGTAGTAGTAGTAGTAGTAGTAGTAGTAGTAGTAGTAGTAGTAGTAGTAGTAGTAGTAGTAGAAAAAAGAGACGATTTTAAAAACATGAATATAATTTATATTGTTTATATATATATATAATGTTTATTTAATTTAAACAACCACACACACACACATACACACACACACACACACACACATATATATGTGTGTGTGTGTGTGTGTGTGTGTGTGTGTGTGTGTGTGTGTGTGTGTGTGTGTGTGTGTGTATATATATATACAATTATATACATATATATATTTGTATATACATACAATTATATACATATATATATACATATTTTAACCTATGCATTTATACACATACCGTACATACATACATATATACACACAGACACACAGTCACAGACACACATACATACATACACACACTTACAGACACACATACTCACACACTCACATACATACATATGTATATTTGTTTAAGTATGTAAAATTCAGGATATGTTTTTATACGATATTTGCGCCTTGATTACGTGATCCATGTCTACTTGTTTGTATGCATGTAAGTATGTATATATGTATATATATACACACGTATACACACTCGTAAATATATATATATATATATATATGTGTGTGTGTGTAAATATACTATATATATATATCACCGTTTTATCCAGAGGTTGACCTTTAAACCGGACACTATAACAAACAACACATAATAATGTTGTCGATTTGTTTACATGCACCTCGTTTTATCTGTCCCCATATCTATCTAGCTATCTCGGAGCTACGTGTGTAAACATTTATAACTATATATATATACACATCTGTATTTCTATAGACATACATACTTTCATACAAATTTATACATATATAGCCGCTCATGCAAAAGAACACACGCAAACAAACAGACAATCATGCATATATATATATATATATATATATATATATATATATATATATATATATATATATATATATATATATATATATATATATGGGTTTAGACGTATATATATGTTTGTGTGTATATATGTGTTTGTGTGTATATATATGTGTGTTTGTGTGTATATATATGTGTCTGTATATATATATATGTGTATGTATATATATATTTATGCACACATACACATTTGTATGAATTTGTAGGCATATATAGATACATCTACAAATTCATACAAATGTGTATGTGTGCATAAATATATATATACATACACATATATATATATATACAGACACATATATATACACACAAACACACATATATATATACACAAACACATATATACACACAAACATATATATATACGTCTAAACCCATGCTTGCGTGGAAGATAGACGTTAAACGATGATGATGACACAAACACATATATATATACAAACACACATATATATATATATACATCCACACACACATATATATACACACATATACACACCCACACATATATATATATTAAGAAATCCATACAATTGCGTGTGTCTGCATTATACTTTCACTATTGAGACCTGTTGTAAAAAAACGAACAAATTCACAATCGTTAGTGTCAAAAATTAGTTTCACTTTTGAGACCGCCCGTCTTGACGTATGCCATATATATATATATATATAGTTATGTAATAAACAACATAAGGCAATTATTCCATTTACCAGTGGTTTCTTAAAAGCAAAAGATTTTGCTTTCAATCCTCAGAATGAAAAAATCCTGGTCTGTTTATTGATTTTGGATTTTAAAAAACAAAAATGCAATCTATATGAAAGTGAGGCTGGAGAAAGAAGAAGGAAAGGAAAAATAAAATAAAACCACACATGCAAACACACACACAAACACGCACACACACACACAAAAGCATACATACACACACACACACACACATATATATATATATATATATATATATATATATATATATATATATATATATATACATACACTCATACATACACACACACATATATACACACATACATACACATAGAAACATAAATATATATATATACATATATATATATATACATATATATATATATATATATATATATATATATATATATATATATATATGTATGTACATGCATACACATACACAAACATAGCCATACACACATACATATACATACATACATACATACATACATACATACATACATACATACACATACATACATACATGCACACAATCATACATATATACACACGTACATACATACACATACATAAATGCGTACATATACATGTACAAAATTAGAAAAATATACACTCCTCTACATATTCACACACGCAAATAAATATAAGAAAAAATATATATAAAAAAATAAAATAATAATAAAGATTATTATAGAGTTTACAGCGATACAAACGGCGGGTAGATGAACAGACACGCGTGGTAAGTAATACACACAAATGCACGTATACATACGTACGAAATAGTAAATACATACACACACTCTCACACATAAATATACAAATACATAAACATATACATACACATACACAAATACATGCACAAACACGCACACACACACGTATACAATTATATACACACATATACACAGACATATATAACCTCGGATTTAGCCGGGTTAATCAGTCTATTTAAAAATAGACAACCGGATTGAAAGCCTAGCTAAGCGTAAAGAATATATTACCCTTAAAGACCATAAATTGGACTTTACTGTAGACTGATTAACCCGGCTAAATCCGAGGTTGGCCTTGCAAGTAAAAAAATCTTAAGAAAAATAATTCTCCAAATTAGATCTAACACTGGCCTATCACAGTGGCT
>CAXHJY010000082.1:30000-40000 GCA_964016885.1 Eledone cirrhosa
GAGCCATGAGCGCCTGGACACACCGAGTGTGTCCAGGCGCCCAGTTTTTCTCGGTCTTTGCTTGACCCAGGATTGCAGCTCCGGTGAGCGAGACGAGTCTGGGAAAGGCTCGCCTCACAAACGGGGCGACACCGGTTGACGGTGAGGAATACCTGGAGGTGCCGTAGCCTTAATGCGTGTTTATGCATCATCAGCCACGGCATCCCCAGCCCTCCTTTCGAAGGGTGTTGACAGCAGATGGATCTCCTCACCATAGGAGCCCGCTTTTTCTAAAGAATTGGAAGAGTGTGCGCTCCATTTTGGCAAGCGTTTCCCTTGGGCAAGGCACGACGGTCAGGCGGTAGTAGATGACGGACGCTATATAAGTGTTCGCCACCTCCGCCCGACCTCTCAGAGACAGTTTGCACTCGGCCCACATCTGGGTCAGTGCAAACACCCTGTACGTTACCTCACCCAGTTTTTCTCCACCTGGTCCGAACCAGACCCCGAGCAACTTCACCGGGCCCTCCGTCCAGCGCCCGACGACGCCATCGGAAGGCATCGATTTGCCCCTCCACGTGCCGAGTTGCAGACCGATCGATTTGTCCCGGTTCAGCTTAGCCCCTGTAAACCTTTCGTACTCCTCCAGTAAGGTGCCGATCGCGCGCCGATTTCCGAGGCCACGACACCATTACTGTTACGTCATCGGCGGTAGGCCGATACCGCTTTCCGCAATCCCGGTTCCAACGGGATGCCCTGCAACAATTCCAACTTCCGCAGCAGTGGCTCTAGAGTCACTACATACAGAAGGGAGGAGAGAGGGCACCCCTGTCGGATGGACCGCGCGATTTCGAACGGCTCCGAGAGGTAGCCGTTCACCTTGACCCTAGAGCAGATGTGGCTGCTGTGCATGGCAGTGATCCAGCCCCTGAAAACGGGTCCGAAGCCTGCCGCCGCTAGCACCGCATCCAGGTAACCATGGTCGACCCTATCGAACGCCTTAGATTGATCCAAGTTGATCAGGGCCCCACCAAAGCCGGGTTCGTTCCCAACCCTCTCTATGATGTATCGCATGAGGTGGAGGTTGTCGTGGGTGGATCTGGATAGCACATGTCTGCGCATCTCCCACCAGGTTGCCCACGACAAGCGCCAACCTCTTTGCTAGCACCTTGGCCAAAATCTGTAACTCTGTATTTAGCAGAGTTATGGGCCTGAAAGTATTTATATCGTCCCCCTTGTTCTCGTCCTTCCTCACTAGCGTGACTACGCCCTTGGTCACAGCACATGGAATTCTCCCGTTCTGTTCCCAGTTGCAGTAGACCGCCTCGAGGAGATCGGCGAACAAGTCCGGCATAGCTAGATATAGTTCGTATGTAAGACCATCGAGACCCGGGGATTTGCGTTTGCCGCATTGGCTCAGCACGTCCTCTATCTCAGCGGCTGAAATCGGCTCCTCGCAGGACTTCGCCTCCTTGTCCGAGAGACGCGGCAGGCCGTCGAGGTATGGACCGAAGTCCACTTCCCCAACCTGCTCCCCGCCCTTCCGAACAATCTGGCAATGTGCTTTTGAAAAGCCTCGCACATCTGCTTAGGTTCAAGGATCACCCGTCCATCCTGATCTCGCAAAGACCGGATAGTGGATCTACTCCCTCTTTTGGTTTCTGTCACGCGGGCCCAGCTAACAGCTTTGGTCTCCTCGTTTCCCAGAGCACGTATTTTGCTTCGGACGATGCAGCCTTCGTGTTTCGCGTCGAAGAACTGGCCCAGGGCCGTTATCGACGCTAGCACTCTGGCCACGTCGCCGCTTCTAATTGCTTCTTCTACACTATCTACCAACTCCCTTTCCTTCCTATTTCTATTTGAGGCTAACTCCTTACTAAATTCTATAGAGACTACTCTAATCTCTCTTTTGAGCGATCCCCACCACCTGCTGTTGACGATGGCGCCCGTCAACCGCTCCTTAACTAAAGTGTTAATCCGGTCCCTGTAAGCTCTACTTGCCGGTAAGGACAAGTTGAGCTTCCAGTAACCGGGTCCCTATCTATGCGTTCTGTCAAGGTTGACCATGCAGGTCACTAACTTGTGGTCTGAATAGCCAACCATGAACATTTTTGGACAACTTAAAAAGTCCTTATCCTTATTTCTAACTAAGAACCTATCTAGGTACGACCTAGATGATCCGCTGCGGTTTGCCCAAGTCCAGGCTGGCGCCGTCGGAAAATCTAGTCGATATCTATCGACCAGGTCAAATCGGCCGATTAACCCTTTGAGGCTGTTACACCCCTCTCTATCGGGACAGGCCGCTACGTAGTCCCAACGTGCATCTAAGATACCATTCCAGTCCCCCACTAATAGCAAGGAGCGGGACGTCCCTAGAAAAGTCTCCAGACGATGGAAGAAAATCCGGCCGCGTTGACCCGAAAGGGTTGTAGACGGCTACCAGCCTAAACGCTCCGCCTTCACCACTGCCAAGGTTTAGAACCACTAGTCGACCCTCCGGGTCCAAATGTACCGTCTGTTTTGCGAGACCCAGATGTTTTTGCAGCAGAACGACAACCCCATCCCCACCTCCGGGCTGATAGAGAGATGCGTGCATCTCAAAGTCATCAAAGGTGGGGGCCAGCTGTCGCACTTTGCTGAGGTCATTTAGAAGCATTGCTTGCTTCCAAGTTGAGCCCAGGCCACGCGCATTTAGACAACCTACTCTCAGTATAGCCATGTTGGTGGTGAAGAGAAAGGGCATTTACCTCTCTGCGTCCCGAGTATCGGGCTGCACAATTTCCATGAGGGTGGGGGATGGGTTGTTGGGTGGGGTGGTGGATTGTGGAAGTGTAGGGGCATCAGTGTGTTGTGTGGTTGGGGTGTTTGGAGTTGTGTGGTTGTTTGGGGAGGGGGTGGGGAAATTTTTTAGGAGGACACGGTTAATGGGCCCGACGCAGGGGGGGGGGGGGGGGACAATCCTCTTTAAAGTTGTTTTTTTAGCGTTTTATGTGTCCTCTGGGGCCTTAATCATTTTGAGGTGAGGGAAATCCCCTGCCTGGGTGAAGTTAGGCCCTTGGGTTTTCACTAAATTGTTGTTGTATACAATGTTTAGCGGTTTTTTTTATTTCTTGTGTTTATGTATGTGTATGCATGTTTTTGTTTTTGTGTGCTGTTTTTTGTGTGCTGTTGGTGTCTGTGTCATGTTTTGGGGAGGGGTTGTTTTCATTTGTGTGTCTGAGGTGTGTTTTCTTTTTTTTCTTTTGATTGTGTGGAAGTGCTCCTCCTCGTCTGACGACGAACGAGGGTCATCTTCCGTGTTGGAGAGGAGGGGTAGATTTTTGGGTTGTGTTTGCGGTGCGGGTGTTTTGGAAATTGTTTTTTTTTAGTGGGGGAATGGGTCCGACAGTGTTTTGTTTTGGTTTGAGCTGTGGTTGTTGTTTTTGTAGTGGTGGTTGTGGTGATTGTGTTGGTTGTGCAGTTGTTGGTGGTGTAGGCAGGATTGGGGTTTTATTTTTAAGTTGAGGACAGACAGACCTCAGGTGACCTCTGGCTCCACAGAGGTAACACGAGGGCCGCCTACCCTTAACGGTAATGTTAATAAAAGTTTGATCATCCAGTATGACGTGTTCAGGGATCTGGGCGATCCTTTCGGTCCACATTTGAACTACAAGTTCGAGGCCCGTTCCACTGAACGCGTCACCCGATGCCTTTCCCATGGATATTAATGTGTCGTCGTCTAGGTCCAGGAAACCTGTCAATACCCACCATATGTCCATACTCGGAAGGATGGTGTGAATTTTTATTTTTTGTGTCCTTCTACCCATGTACGTAGGGTAGAAGGTGTATGCGGTGGATGTGATCGGTTTTATTGACAGTTTCGCTGCCGTGTCCCTGTCCTTCATGAGAATGGACCCATAGAGTCTATCCTTCTGAATGAATATGATGTCTTTCATGACATATTTTAAAACCAGCTCTATCTCACTTTGTGATGGTTGAGCTGGTGTTTTGCTTTTGTTTGAGACTGTCCTAAACATGACAGTGTTTAGGAGTCTCTGGCTTTTTAGTTCCGGGGGGGGGGTTGGATCGAACGTGATCCATTTTCCCCGTACACTACGTATTTTTTGTCATCTGCCAGTAGCTCCTTCGCTTTGCTTATATCTACTGGCAGATAGTCGAGGGTTTTCCTTGCAGTCTGGGCGAAGGAGACCTTTTTCTTGTTCGTGTTGCTGTTGTTGTTGGTGAGGTTGTTGTTATCATTGTTGTTGGTGTTGTTGTTGTTTTTGTTGTCTTTATTGTTGCTGTTGTTGTCGTTTTTGTTGTTGTTTTCAGTTTCTTGTATAGTTGTGGCTACATCAAGTTCCTCTACAAAATGGTACAAAAATGAAAGTTTACAGTTAGGAAATTCTTTGGAAATTTAGGCAGAACTTACCCACCAAGTTTCACGCGTGTGTCCATCCCAAGATAGATATAGAGATAGATAGATATATGTAAAAGGTAAACAGAAATAACAACACAATCGGTACAGTATATATACACTCTTTATATATATACGTATATATATATATATATATATATATATATATATATATATATATATATATATGAGAGACGTAAAATAAGAAAATTATAAAATTAACTTACTTACTAAAATTTCACTCCAACTAATTAGTTTCTGAAAGGGAATAAACAGTTTCCGAAGAAACGTACGGAGAAGCCTTTCGTCATCAGGGAAGTCTATTCTCAACTAAGTTTCCAGGCAATACGTGGACACAGGGAACTTATACAAATATATATATATATATATATATATATATATATATATATATATATATATATATATATATATATATAGTATATATATATATATACATATATATATATATATATACACATATATATATATATATATATATATTTATAGGAAAAGGTATGACCTCGACAGCAGAGCTCAACCCGTTTCGACGGCTATTTCAGGGCTACTATATATATATATATATATGTGTGTGTGTGTGTGTGCGTGTGTGCGAGAGAGAAAGAGTGTGTGTGTGCGTGTGTGTGTGTATGTGTGTATGTATTTATGTATGTATATGTTGCGAAAAAGGAAAAAGGAAAAAGGAAAGCAATGCTCAATCGGGAAGAGAGCTGATATATTTATCTTCGTACACGGAACAAAAGCGATATCTAAGGTTTCAAGGTCTAATATTGTCCATATCCCCATCGTTTATACGCCTGAAGATTAAGTAAAAACTTGTGGTCCCTCTTACTTTCTGGAGATATTGGACCTTGAAACCTTAGGTAGCGCTTTTGCTCCTGGCGTATATGAACATAAATAAACAATATAAATTAATATAATATAATATAATATATGATATAATATATATATATATATATATATATATATATATATATATATATAATAAATTCATAGGGATATCTACTTTGACCGCTGGCCACGTGATGATTCTTGCCCATTTTGAATTCATTTCTGGCGGCGACCACTGTAGAAATTTTAGTCCAAACTTGAGGGAGTCTCTTGATAAGCTCTAAATTTCATGGATAATACCAAGATTGGACATATCCACGAAGTAGGAGCGAAACTATCGATAGTTGGGATTAGAGGTATTTTAGTAAAGTTTATATGCATTTTTTCTTCTAACTTATATTTTAGACTTAGCTCCGTTTAATTGATTATTTGTCTAGTTGATTTCTACGGGCTAAGAGGAAAGACAGGGTAAATTTTATCTGACTGTTCCTGTCGGAGAATAGTCTGTATCATTTATCTATTATTTCTTCGAAGTTACATTTTAAACTTATAGCTCCGTTTAAATGATTATTTATCTAGTTGATTTCTACGGACTAGGGTGAAGAAAGACTGGGTATATTTTATCTAATAATTCTTCAAACTTATATATATATATATATATATAAGTTTGAAGAATTATTAGATAAAATATATATATATATATATATAAAGTTAATAAAGTGTGACACCAAGAATAAGGCGACCAAAAGCATGTAGCCACAATAATACAACAACATCGATATATACAAACAGGTCTCCTTTGTTCTGTCCTACATCTTTTTTGGTGTAGGACAGAACAAAGGAGAAACAGAAAATCAGAAATCAGTTACTGAGGAGGTCACAGAATATGTGACGAAAGAGCTTTGACAATATATAAATAACCATCTGGTTATTGAACCAACCTACCAGAAATTTATAATAAATTGAAGTAAAAACCAATAGGAGCATGTGTTTTTATTGGCAACATGACCCTCCTAAAGTATAATATCTGTTTCAACACACGTTTCCAGATAAGAAATCTTGCAAAACCAATACGGAAACGAAGTATGTATATATATATATATATATTTATTAAAATAACAGATTAAAGTTTAAGCAAAGAATCGCTGCTTTCACCCTTAACGGGATCTTCTGAAACTAACAAAGTCAATCTGTAAACGCAGAACTGGATATTTCAAAAAACGTTGCAACCGGAGGAAGACAGGAAGACGATACTTTGGTTCGTGGTAACGTTCGCTGGCAAAGAACGGGAAAAAACGAATAATACGTCATTAATAGGAGCGGTGAAAAACAATTACGCGCAAAGACCGAACCACGTTTATGGTATAAAAGAGGTCGTAGACTAATGTTCTCCTAGGTGGTGCATAGAGACGTTCTCTGGCAATGAACGAAAAAACGAAGATAATAAGTCATATGTTGAGCGTGGAGAACAATAGCACGCAAAGACGTAAATGGTATAGCAGAAGTTGTAGACTAAAATTCTAACTAGGAGACCAAATGAATCTCCGCTACAGAGTTAAGAACAAAGTAAATAAATACAATACAGAAGTAATAGAAACAAATAAATACATACACGCAAACATATACGTACATACACAAGCATACGCAAAACCTTACCATAGGTATAGAAAACCACGCACATATAAATATGTGTGTGTGTGTATGCTTGTGTACAAATAAATAAATAATTATATAAACGTACATAAGTAAATAAATACGTATATAACAAGCGCACACGCATACCTACAAATAAATACACGAATGTTCAGAGACGTAAGTCAACTAAAACAAGAAGTACACATATACACACACCCACCATACGTACGAACCTGCATACTCACGCAGACGCAAAACTCCCGTATACACATAGCCAAACCCTAAATACCAGAATGTGTAAAAATTATACGCCATAACAGTCAAATATACGTACGAGAAGGTATACATACCTTCACAAAACATACGGGTAATATATACTTACCTATGCAAATAAGTAAAGGAATAAACAAAACATATACTTAGCTCCCACATCAAGACGTAAAATATCCACGTATAGATCGTGCTATCCGTTAGGGTATAACGTGGGGCTGTAATACAGGAAAGTTTTGTGCAATTTATGTTTACAAGCCGAAATTGCCTCAGATTTTTTGTTTAAGATGTGGTCTGTGGCGTAGAGTATTTCCAGGGCCTCAGCGGCGCAGAGGTCACATGGTCTTTTATTTCCGTTATACGATCTAGCCCTAGCTAGGATCTCCCAGTGTAACTTATATTGGGTGTGGTTGTCTTTTAGACTCCAGATATAAGCTGAAAGTGACGTCATATTTCTTCTTAGAGGGTAACGAAAAGAATGGGTATGCATGTAAAGACGCTGCTTGAAACTATTGGCGGTTAATCCTATGTAGGCCCTACGGGACGTGGGTGTTACAACCTTACATTTGTAGACGATGTTACTAGAGAGGCATTTCCCGGATAGGGGGCAATCAGCCCGATTCCTACAATTACAGTTAGTACTAACTACAGGGTTGCAAGTGTTCCTACGGCTAGGTAGTTTAGCTAAATTTGAAGCTGTGATGTTATGTGCAAGGTTAGGAGTCGTAGAGTAAGAAATTTTAATAGTATTTCTATTAAAAATTTTACTATATTTATGTGTAGGGGGAAAATGCTTCGTAATAAGGGAAAGAAAGATCTTAGCTAATGGTGTGGCCACATCCATATTATATGGTGGGCTAAACCAACAAATGCGACGGGATCTATTTCTTCTAGGTCTATTTTCGTACTCTGTATATGCTACCTTATCGACAAATCCACTTTGAGCAAGAGCTTCATTGTAATAAGTGGAATGATCGTTGAAAATGCGCTCGTTGGTGGAAAGACGGGAAAGTCTCAACGAAACGTTTCTTACCAGGTTCTTGGTTATGCTGGCAGGATGGTTGGAATGCTTACTTATGTAATTAAGCGTATCATTCGGCTTTCTATATCTATATACATATATATATATACATGCATATATATATATATATGTGTGTGCGTACGTGCGTGTTTGTGTCATTACCGATTTTGAAATTTTATCTGCGACGCACGCGGCTCCCCCTCCTCTTTCTTTTTTGAGTTATTTACTTATTTTAACGCGGAAATTCTCCACTTCTATCACGTGACTCTTTTGTTGCCTTCTTTTGTCGTGGTTTTGTTACACTGTCTAAACCTGATTGTTATCCTTAGCCAGTGACGTGGTGAGATTTTGTGATGCCTCGGGCAGTATCCGTGATTGTATGCTCCTGAAATTCAAGATAGGGCTTAGTGCTGAAAAATCTGAGCAAAGCAAACATTTTAAATATGTAGAAAACAGCTAAACCATGAAATAAATGCTTCAAATTAATATGAAATGATCCACACGAGTTTCTCCGAGTTTAGCTCCATAGTTTATACTCGGAGAAACTCAGGTTAATAAATTTCTTGACCTTTTGATCTGAGCGGTAAAATGGGCACTTGAGAAATCTAAGTGGGCACTGCAATCAGTAGCCATAATAAACGGAGAACCATGTGTGACACTTCGGTTGGATGCCCCCACTAAGGGTAAAGACCCCCTTCGGTCATGAATGACCATGGGATTTGGACTTAGAAAGTTCTCCTCCGTGGCACAAGTCCAGGCAAGGTTGTTTGTGAAAGACCAGCAGTCGCCCATGCACACCACCCTCCCCTCTCTATGCCACCGATGTTGTTCAAAGGAAAGGCAATGACCGATAAAGCTTGGCACCAGTGACGCCGCAATTCATTTCTACAGCTAAGGAAACTGGAGCAACATGAAATAAAGTTTCTTGCTCAAGGACACAACGCATCACCCGGTTCGAGAATCGAACTCACAAACTTCCGATTGCAAGCGCATTGCTCTAACCACTAGGCCATTCCCCCACTAACTACCTCGATATGATTGCCATGGGTCAACACATCTTCTGCAATTCTACCCCACCACCTGCACTCTACACGTAACTACTATTATCCCACGTTTTCCTGTCTGTACGTCACTTATGTTTCATGGATATAACTAACAACCTTCGACACATTTTGTTTGAATTAAATCTTCAACATTTAATCATATACGTATTTTATCGTTACTATTTAATTCTATGTACATTCTGTTTCCTTTTCGTCTTGTAAAATACTCCAAGTCAAAGTTTAACTATCTTCTCAGACACTGTGACCTCGAATGGAACAGAGTACTGTAGGTAGAAGTCGAAACTTTACGTCTATTTCGACAGCTAACGGCCACGAGATTTTGCATCTTGCTAATCTTACAATATGTATGTGTAAACACACACACACATATATATATATATATATAGGGTGTCACAAAAAATATATACACTCTTTGATTACCTGTACAGGCAATATTTACGAGAATGCTGTTGAAGTGTGTATACATTTTTTGGGGCACCCTGTATATATATATATATATATATATATATATATATATATATATATATATATATATATATATATATATATATATATATGCATATATATATATGCATATATATGTATATATGCATATATATATATATAAATATATATATATATATGCATATATATATATATTATATATATATATATATATATATATAGTATATAAGGGAGAGGATCAGGGGTGTATAACACTCCACTTATCCAATAGGCAGTATAAGGTTAGCTCGATGTCTGAGGACAGAGCCGTGATATAATCAACAACAAAGAACGCCTATAGCA
>CAXHJY010000082.1:42500-60000 GCA_964016885.1 Eledone cirrhosa
AAATCATTGGATAGATAGGGCGGCTAGTTGACAGAGTTGGTAACGAATTGGATAGATAGGGCTGGAAATTGACAGAGCTGGTAAGGAGTTGAATAGATAGAGCTGGGAATTGACAGAGTTGGTAAGGAGTTGAATAGATAGAGCTGGGAATTGACAGACTTGGTAAGGAGTTGGATAGATAGGGCTGGGAATTGACAGAGGTGGTAAGGAGTTGGATAGATAGGGCTGGGAATTGACAGAGCTGGTAAGGAGTTGAATAGATAGGGCTGGGAATTCACAGAGTTGATAAGGAGTTGGATATATAGGGCTGGGAATTGACAGAGTTGGTAAGGAGTTGAATAGATAGAGCTGGGAATTGACAGAGTTGGTAGGGAGTTGGATAGATAGGGCTGGGAATTGACAGAGTTGGTAAGGAGTTGGATAGATAGGGATGGGAATTGACAGAGTTGGTAAGGTGATGGATAGATAGGGCTGGGAATTGACAGAGTTGGTAAGTAGTTTGATAGATAGGGCGGCGAGTTGACAGAGTTGGTAAGGAGTTGGATAGATAGGGATGGGAATTGACAGAGCTGGTAAGGAGTTTGATAGATAGGGCTGGGAATTGACAGAGCTGGTAAGGAGTTGAATAGATGGGGCTGGGAATTGACAGAGTTGGTAAGGAGTTGAATAGATGGGGCTGGGAATTGACAGAGTTGGTAAAGAGTTGGATAGATGGGGCTGGGAATTGACAGAGTTGCTAAGGAGTTGGATAGATAGGGCTGGGAAGTGACAGAGTTGGTAAGGAGTTTGATAGAAAGGGCTGGGAAGTGACAGAGTTGGTAAGGAGTTGGATAGATAGGGCTGGGAATTGACAGAGTTGGTAAGGAGTTGGATAGATAGGGCTGGGAATTGACAGAGCTGGTAAGGAGTTGAATAGAAAGGGCTGGGAATTGACAGAGTTGGTAATGAGTTGAATAGATAGGGCTGGGAATTAAAAGAGTTGGTAAGGAGAAGGATAGATAGGGCTGGGAATTGATAGAGTTGGTAAGGTGTTGGATAGATAGGGCTGAGAATTGACAGAGTTGGTAAGGTGTTTGATAGATAGGGCTGGGAATTGACAGAGCTGGTAAGGAGTTTGATAGATAGGGCTGGAAATTGATAGAGTTGGTAAGGAGTTGGATAGATAGGGCTGGAATTGATAGAGTTGGTAAGGAGATGGATAGATAGGGCTGGGAATTGACAGAGTTGGTAAGGAGATGGATAGATAGGGCTGGAATTGATAGAGTTGGTAAGTAGTTTGATAGATAGGGCTGGAAATTGATAGAGTTGGTAAGGAGTTGGATAGATAGGGCTGGAAATTGATAGAGTTGGTAAGTAGTTTGATAGATAGGGCTGGAAATTGATAGAGTTGGTAAGGAGTTAGATAGATAGGGCTGGGAATAGATAGAGTTGGTAAGTAGTTTGATAGATAGGGCTGGGAATTGACAGAGTTGGTAAGGAGTTCAATAGATAGGGCTGGGAATTGACAGAGCTGGTAAGGAGTTGAATAGACAGGGCTGGGAATTGACAGAGTTGCTAAGGAGTTCAATAGAAAGGGCTGGGAATTGACAGAGTTGGTAAGGAGTTCAATAGATATGGCTGGGAATTGACAGAGCTGGTAAGGAGTTGAATAGACAGGGCTGGGAATTGACAGAGCTGGTAAGGAGTTGAATAGACGGGGCTGGGAATTGACAGAGTTGGTAAGGAGATGGATAGATAGGGCTGGGAATTGACAAAGCTGGTAAGGAGTTCACTAGGTAGGGCTGGGAATTGAGAGAGTTGGTAAGTAGTTTGATAGATAGGGCTGGGAATTGATAGAGTTGGTAAGAAGTTGGATAGATAGGGCTGGGAATTGACAGAGTTGGTAAGGAGATGGATAGATAGTGCTGGGAATAGATAGAGTTGGTAAGTAGTTTGATAGATAGGGCTGGGAATTGACAGAGCTGGTAAGGAGTTCACTAGGTAGGGCTGGGAATTGAGAGAGTTGGTAAGGAGTTTGATAGATAGGGCTGGGAATTGACAGAGCTGGTAAGGAGTTCACTAGGTAGGGCTGGGAATTGAGAGAGTTGGTAAGAAGTTTGATAGATAGGGCTGAGAATTGATAGAGCTGGTAAGGAGATGGATAGATAGGGCTGGGAATTGACAGAGTTGGTAAGAAGTTGAATAGATAGGGCTGGGAATTGATAGAGTTGGTAAGTAGTTTGATAGATAGGGCTGGGAATTGATAGAGTTGGTAAGGAGTTGGATAGACAGGGCTGGGAATTGATAGAGTTGGTAAGGAGTTTGATAGATAGGGCTGGGAATTGACAGAGTTGGTAAGGAGATGGATAGATAGGGCTGGAATTGATAGAGTTGGTAAGTAGTTTGATAGATAGGGCTGGAAATTGATAGAGTTGGTAAGCAGTTGGATAGATAGGGCTGGGAATTGACAGAGTTGGTAAGGAGTTGAACAGATAGGGCAGGGAATTGACAAAGCTGGTAAGTAGTTTGATAGATAGGGCTGAGAATTGACAGAGCTGGTCAGGAGTTGAACAGATAGGGCTGGGAATCGACAGAGTTGGTAAGGAGATGGAAAGATAGGGCTGGGAATTGATAGAGTTGGTAAGGAGTTGGATAGATAGGGCTGGGAATTGACAGAGTTGGTAAGGAGTTGGATAGATATGGCTGGGAATTGACAGAGTTGGTAAGGAGTTCAATAGATATGGCTGGGAATTGACAGAGCTGGTAAGGAGTTGAATAGATAGGGCTGGGAATTGACAGAGTTGGTAAGGAGTTCAATAGATATGGCTGGGAATTGACAGAGCTGGTAAGGAGTTGAATAGATAGGGCTGGGAATTGACAGAGTTGGTAAGGAGTTGGATAGATCGGGCTGGGAATTGACAGAGCTGGTAAGGAGTTCAATAGATAGGGCTGGGAATTGACAGAGTTGGTAAGGAGTTCAATAGATATGGCTGGGAATTGACAGAGTTGGTAAGGAGTTCAATAGATATGGCTGGGAATTGACAGAGCTAGTAAGGAGTTGAATAGATAGGTCTGGGAATTGACAGAGTTGGTAAGAAGTTGGATAGATAGGGCTGGGAATTAACAGAGCTGGTAAGGAGATGGATAGATGGGGCTGGGAATTGACAGAGCTGGTATGGAGTTCAATAGATAGGGCTGGGATTGATAGAGTTGGTAAGGAGTTGAATAGATGGGGCTGGGAATTGACAGAGTTGGTAAAGAGTTGAATAGATAGGGCTGGGAATTGATAGAGTTGGTAAGGAGTTTGATAGATAGGGCTGGGAATTGACAGAGTTGGTAAGGAGTTTGATAGATAGGGCTGGGAATTGACAGAGTTGGTAAGGAGTTTGATAGATAGGGCTGGGAATTGACAGAGTTTGTAAGGAGTTTGATAGATAGGGCTGGGAATTGACAGAGTTGGTAAGGAGTTTGATAGATAGGGCTGGGAATTGACAGAGTTGGTAAGGAGTTTGATAGATAGGGCGGGGAATTGACAGAGTTGGTAAGGAGTTTGATAGATAGGGCTGGGAATTGACAGAGTTGGTAAGGTGTTGAATAGATAGGGCTGGGAATTGACAGAGTTGGTAATGAGTTAGATAGATAGGGCTGGGAATTGACAGAGTTGGTAAGGAGTTGAATAGATGGGCTGGGAATTGACAGAGTTGGTAAGGAGAAGGATAGATGTGGCTGGGAATTGACAGAGTTGGTAAGGAGTTGAATATATAGGGCTGGGAATTGACAGTGTTGGTAAGGAGTTCAATAGATAGGGCTGGGAAATGACAGAGCACGTAAGGAGTTCAATAGATAGGGCTGGGAATTGACAGTGTTGGTAAGTAGTTGGATAGATAGGGCTGGGAATTGACAGAGATGGTAAGGAGTTGGATAGATAGGGCTGGAAATTGACAGAGCTGGTAAGGAGTTCAATAGATAGGGCTGGGAATTGACAGAGTTGGTAAGGAGTTGAATTGATACGGCTGGGAATTGATAGAGTTGGTAAGTAATTTGATAGATAGGGCTGAGAATTGATAGAGTTGGTAAGGAGTTGAATAGATGGGGCTGGGAATTGACAGAGTTGGTAAGGAGAAGGATAGATGGGGCTGAGAATTGACAGAGGTGGTAAGGAGTTCAATAGATATGGCTGGAAATTGACGTAGTTGGTAAGGAGTTGAATAGATAGGGCTGGGAATTGATAGAGTTGGTAAGTAATTTGATAGATAGGGCTGAGAATTGATAGAGTTGGTAAGGAGTTGGATAGACAGGGCTGGCAATTGACAGAGCTGGTAAGGAGTTGGATAGATAAGGCTGGAAATTGACAGAGCTGGTAAGGAGTTCAATAGATAGGGCTGGGAATTGACAGAGTTGGTAAGGAGTTGAATAGATAGAGCTGGGAATTGACAGAGTTTGTAAGGAGTTTGATAGATAGGGCTGGGAATTGACAGAGCTGGTAAGGTGTTTGATAGATAGGGCTGGGAATTGACAGAGTTGGTAAGAAGTTGAATAGATGGGGCTGGGAATTGATAGAGTTGGTAAGTAGTTTGATAGATAGGGCTGGGAATTGATAGAGTTGGTAAGGAGTTGGATAGACAGGGCTGGGAATTGATAGAGTTGGTAAGGAGTTTGATAGATAGGGCTGGAAATTGACAGAGTTGGTAAGGAGATGGATAGATAGGGCTGGAATTGATAGAGTTGGTAAGTAGTTTGATAGATAGGGCTGGAAATTGATAGAGTTGGTAAGGAGTTGAATAGATAGGGCAGGGAATTGATAGAGTTGGTAAGGGGTTCAATAGATAGGGCTGGGAATTGATAGAGCTGGTAAGGAGTTGGATAGATAGGGCCGACAATTGACAGAGTTGGTAAGGAGTTTGATAGATAGGGCTGGGAATTGACAGTGCTGGTAAGGAGTTTGATAGATAGGGCTGGGAATTGACAGAGTTGGTAAGGAGTTCAATAGATAGGGCTGAGAATTGACAGGGCTAGTAAGGAGTTGGATAGATAGGGCTGGGAATTGACAGAGTTGCTAAGGAGTTGGATAGATAGGGCTGGGAAATGACAGAGTTGGTAAGGTGTTGGATAGATAGGGCTGGGAATTGACAGAGTTGGTAAGGAGTTGGATAGATAAGGCTGGGAATTGACAGAGCTTGTAAGGAGTTGAATAGATAGGGCTGGGAATTGACAGAGTTGGTAAGAAGTTGGATAGATAGGGCTGGGAATTGACAGAGTTGGTAAGGAGTTGGATAGATAGGGCTGGGAATTGACAGAGCTGGTAAGGAGTGTGATAGATAGGGCTGGGAATTGATAGAGCTGGTAAGGAGTTGAATAGATAGGGCTGGGAATTGACAGAGTTGGTAAGGAGGTGCATAGAAAGGGCTGGGAATTGACAGAGCTGGTAAGGAGTTGGATAGATAGGGCTGGGAATTGGCAGAGTTGGTAAAGAGTTGGATAGATAGGGCTGGGAATTGATAGAGCTGGTAAGGAGTTAAATAGATAGGGCTGGGAATTGACAGAGTTGGTAAGGAGGTGCATAGAAAGGGCTGGGAATTGACAGAGCTGGTAAGGAGTTGGATAGATAGGGCTGGGAATTGCCCGAGCTGGTAAGGAGTTGGATAGATAGGGCTGGGAATTGATAGAGCTGGTAAGGAGTTGAATAGATAGGGCTGGGAATTGACAGAGTTGGTAAGGAGTTGAATAGATAGGGCTGGGAATTGACAGAGTTGGTAAGGAGTTGAATATATAGGTCTCGGAATTGATAGAGTTGGTAAGGAGTCGGATACATAGGGCTGGGAATGGACAGAGTTGGTAAGGAGTTGGAAAGATAGGGCTGGGAATTGACAGAGTTGGTAAGGAGTTGGATAGATAGGGCTGGGAATTGACAGAGTTGGTAAGGAGTTGGATAGATAGGGTTGGGAATTGATAGAGTTGGTAAGGAGTTCAATAGGTAGGGCTGGGAATTGATAGAGTTGGGAATGAGTTCAATAGATATGGCCGGGAATTGACAGAGCTGGTAAGGAGTTGAATAGACAGGGCTGGGAATTGATAGAGTTGGTAAGGAGATGGATAGATAGGGCTGGGAATTGACAGAGCTGGTAAGGAGTTGAATAGATAGGGCTGGGAATTGACAGAGCTGGTAAGGAGTTGAATAGATAGGGCTGGGAATTGACAGAGCTGGTAAGGAGTTTGATAGATAGGGCTAGGAATTGATAGAGCTGGTAAGGAGTTGGATAGATAGGGCTGCGAATTGACAGAGCTGGTAAGGAGTTTGATTGATAGTGCTGGGAATTGATAGAGCTGGTAAGGAGTTGAATAGATAGGGATGTGAATTGACAGAGTTGGTAAGGAGGTGTATAGAAAGGGCTGGAAATTTACAGAGCTGGTAAGGAGTTGGATAGATAGAGCTGGGAATTGATAGAGTTGGTAAGGAGTTGGATAGATAGGGCTGGGAATTAATAGAGTTGGTAGGGAGTTGGATAGATAGGGCTGGGAATTGATAGAGCTGTTAAGGAGTTGAATAAATAGGGCTGGGAATTGACAGAGTTGGTAAGGAGATGGATAGATAGGGCTGGGAATTGACAGAGTTGCTAAGGAGTTCGATAGATAGGGCTGGGAATTGATAGAGTTGGTAAGGGGTTCAATAGATAGGGCTGGGAATTGATAGAGCTGGTAAGGAGTTTGATAGATAGGGCTGGGAATTGACAGAGTTGGTAAGGAGTTCAATAGATAGGGCTGAGAATTGACAGGGCTGGTAAGGAGTTGGATAGATAGGGCTGGGAATTGACAGAGTTGCTAAGGAGTTGGATAGATAGGGCTGGGAAATGACATAGTTGGTAAGGTGTTGGATAGATAGGGCTGGGAATTGACAGAGTTGGTAAGGAGTTGGATAGATAGGGCTGGGAATTGACAGAGTTGGTTAGAAGTTGGATAGATAGGGCTGGGAATTGACAGAGTTGGTAAGGAGTTGGATAGATAGGGCTGGGAATTGACAGAGCTGGTAAGGAGTGTGATAGATAGGGCTGGGAATTGATAGAGCTGGTAAGGAGTTGAATAGATAGGGCTGGGAATTGACAGAGTTGGTAAGGACGTGCATAGAAAGGGCTGGGAATTGACAGAGCTGGTAAGGAGTTGGATAGATAGGGCTGGGAATTGACAGAGTTGGTAAAGAGTTGGATAGATAGGGCTGGGAATTGATAGAGCTGGTAAGGAGTTGAATAGATAGGGCTGGGAATTGACAGAGTTGGTAAGGAGGTGCATAGAAAGGGCTGGGAATTGACAGAGCTGGTAAGGAGTTGGATAGATAGGGCTGGGAATTGCCCGAGCTGGTAAGGAGTTGGATAGATAGGGCTGGGAATTGATAGATTTGGTAAGGAGTTGGATAGATAGGGCTGGGAATTGACAGAGTTGGTAAGGAGTTGGATAGATAGGGCTGGGAATTGACAGAGTATGTTAGAAGTTGGATAGATAGGGCTGGGAATTGACAGAGCTGGTAAGGAGTTGGATAGATAGGGCTGGGAATTGACAGAGCTGGTAAGGAGTGTGATAGATAGGGCTGGGAATTGATAGAGCTGGTAAGGAGTTGAATAGATAGGGCTGGGAATTGACAGAGTTGGTAAGGAGGTGCATAGAAAGGGCTGGGAATTGACAGAGCTGGTAAGGAGTTGGATAGATAGGGCTGGGAATTGACAGAGTTGGTAAAGAGTTGGGTAGATAGGGCTGGGAATTGATAGAGCTGGTAAGGAGTTGAATAGATAGGGCTGGGAATTGACAGAGTTGGTAAGGAGTTGGATAGATAGGGCTAGGAATTGACAGAGTTGGTAAGGAGTTGGATAGATCGGGTTGGGAATTGATAGAGTTGGTAAGGAGTTCAATAGATAGGGCTGGGAATTGATAGAGTTGGTAAGGGGTTCAATAGATAGGGCTGGGAATTGATAGAGCTGGTAAGGAGTTGGATAGATAGGGCCGACAATTGACAGAGTTGGTAAGGAGTTTGATAGATAGGGCTGGGAATTGACAGTGCTGGTAAGGAGTTTGATAGATAGGGCTGGGAATTGACAGAGTTGGTAAGGAGTTCAATAGATAGGGCTGAGAATTGACAGGGCTGGTAAGGAGTTGGATAGATAGGGCTGGGAATTGACAGAGTTGCTAAGGAGTTGGATAGATAGGGCTGGGAAATGACAGAGTTGGTAAGGTGTTGGATAGATAGGGCTGGGAATTGACAGAGTTGGTAAGGAGTTGGATAGATAAGGCTGGGAATTGACAGAGCTTGTAAGGAGTTGAATAGATAGGGCTGGGAATTGACAGAGTTGGTAAGAAGTTGGATAGATAGGGCTGGGAATTGACAGAGTTGGTAAGGAGTTGGATAGATAGGGCTGGGAAATGACATAGTTGGTAAGGTGTTGGATAGATAGGGCTGGGAATTGACAGAGTTGGTAAGGAGTTGGATAGATAGGGCTGGGAATTGACAGAGTTGGTTAGAAGTTGGATAGATAGGGCTGGGAATTGACAGAGTTGGTAAGGAGTTGGATAGATAGGGCTGGGAATTGACAGAGCTGGTAAGGAGTGTGATAGATAGGGCTGGGAATTGATAGAGCTGGTAAGGAGTTGAATAGATAGGGCTGGGAATTGACAGAGTTGGTAAGGACGTGCATAGAAAGGGCTGGGAATTGACAGAGTTGGTAAGGAGTTGGATAGATAGGGCTGGGAATTGACAGAGTTGGTAAAGAGTTGGATAGATAGGGCTGGGAATTGATAGAGCTGGTAAGGAGTTGAATAGATAGGGCTGGGAATTGACAGAGTTGGTAAGGAGGTGCATAGAAAGGGCTGGGAATTGACAGAGCTGGTAAGGAGTTGGATAGATAGGGCTGGGAATTGCCCGAGCTGGTAAGGAGTTGGATAGATAGGGCTGGGAATTGATAGATTTGGTAAGGAGTTGGATAGATAGGGCTGGGAATTGACAGAGTTGGTAAGGAGTTGGATAGATAGGGCTGGGAATTGACAGAGTTGGTTAGAAGTTGGATAGATAGGGCTGGGAATTGACAGAGCTGGTAAGGAGTGTGATAGATAGGGCTGGGAATTGATAGAGCTGGTAAGGAGTTGAATAGATAGGGCTGGGAATTGACAGAGTTGGTAAGGAGGTGCATAGAAAGGGCTGGGAATTGACAGAGCTGGTAAGGAGTTGGATAGATAGGGCTGGGAATTGACAGAGTTGGTAAAGAGTTGGGTAGATAGGGCTGGGAATTGATAGAGCTGGTAAGGAGTTGAATAGATAGGGCTGGGAATTGACAGAGTTGGTAAGGAGTTGGATAGATAGGGCTAGGAATTGACAGAGTTGGTAAGGAGTTGGATAGATCGGGCTGGGAATTGATAGAGTTGGTAAGGGTTCAATAGATAGGGCTGGGAATTGATAGAGTTGGTAAGGGGTTCAATAGATAGGGCTGGGAATTGATAGAGCTGGTAAGGAGTTGGATAGATAGGGCCGACAATTGACAGAGTTGGTAAGGAGTTTGATAGATAGGGCTGGGAATTGACAGTGCTGGTAAGGAGTTTGATAGATAGGGCTGGGAATTGACAGAGTTGGTAAGGAGTTCAATAGATAGGGCTGAGAATTGACAGGGCTGGTAAGGAGTTGGATAGATAGGGCTGGGAATTGACAGAGTTGCTAAGGAGTTGGATAGATAGGGCTGGGAAATGACAGAGTTGGTAAGGTGTTGGATAGATAGGGCTGGGAATTGACAGAGTTGGTAAGGAGTTGGATAGATAAGGCTGGGAATTGACAGAGCTTGTAAGGAGTTGAATAGATAGGGCTGGGAATTGACAGAGTTGGTAAGAAGTTGGATAGATAGGGCTGGGAATTGACAGAGTTGGTAAGGAGTTGGATAGATAGGGCTGGGAATTGACAGAGCTGGTAAGGAGTGTGATAGATAGGGCTGGGAATTGATAGAGCTGGTAAGGAGTTGAATAGATAGGGCTGGGAATTGACAGAGTTGGTAAGGAGGTGCATAGAAAGGGCTGGGAATTGACAGAGCTGGTAAGGAGTTGGATAGATAGGGCTGGGAATTGACAGAGTTGGTAAAGAGTTGGATAGATAGGGCTGGGAATTGATAGAGCTGGTAAGGAGTTGAATAGATAGGGCTGGGAATTGACAGAGTTGGTAAGGAGGTGCATAGAAAGGGCTGGGAATTGACAGAGCTGGTAAGGAGTTGGATAGATAGGGCTGGGAATTGCCCGAGCTGGTAAGGAGTTGGATAGATAGGGCTGGGAATTGATAGAGCTGGTAAGGAGTTGAATAGATAGGGCTGGGAATTGACAGAGTTGGTAAGGAGTTGAATAGATAGGGCTGGGAATTGACAGAGTTGGTAAGGAGTTGAATATATAGGTCTCGGAATTGATAGAGTTGGTAAGGAGTCGGATACATAGGGCTGGGAATGGACAGAGTTGGTAAGGAGTTGGAAAGATAGGGCTGGGAATTGACAGAGTTGGTAAGGAGTTGGATAGATAGGGCTGGGAATTGACAGAGTTGGTAAGGAGTTGGATAGATAGGGTTGGGAATTGATAGAGTTGGTAAGGAGTTCAATAGGTAGGGCTGGGAATTGATAGAGTTGGGAATGAGTTCAATAGATATGGCCGGGAATTGACAGAGCTGGTAAGGAGTTGAATAGACAGGGCTGGGAATTGATAGAGTTGGTAAGGAGATGGATAGATAGGGCTGGGAATTGACAGAGCTGGTAAGGAGTTGAATAGATAGGGCTGGGAATTGACAGAGCTGGTAAGGAGTTTGATAGATAGGGCTGGGAATTGATAGAGCTGGTAAGGAGTTGGATAGATAGGGCTGCGAATTGACAGAGCTGGTAAGGAGTTTGATTGATAGGGCTGGGAATTGATAGAGCTGGTAAGGAGTTGAATAGATAGGGATGTGAATTGACAGAGTTGGTAAGGAGGTGTATAGAAAGGGCTGGAAATTTACAGAGCTGGTAAGGAGTTGGATAGATAGAGCTGGGAATTGATAGAGTTGGGAAGGAGTTGGATAGATAGGGCTGGGAATTAATAGAGTTGGTAGGGAGTTGGATAGATAGGGCTGGGAATTGATAGAGCTGTTAAGGAGTTGAATAAATAGGGCTGGGAATTGACAGAGATGGTAAGGAGATGGATAGATAGGGCTGGGAATTGACAGAGTTGCTAAGGAGTTCGATAGATAGGGCTGGGAATTGATAGAGTTGGTAAGGGGTTCAATAGATAGGGCTGGGAATTGATAGAGCTGGTAAGGAGTTTGATAGATAGGGCTGGGAATTGACAGAGTTGGTAAGGAGTTCAATAGATAGGGCTGAGAATTGACAGGGCTGGTAAGGAGTTGGATAGATAGGGCTGGGAATTGACAGAGTTGCTAAGGAGTTGGATAGATAGGGCTGGGAAATGACATAGTTGGTAAGGGGTTGGATAGATAGGGCTGGGAATTGACAGAGTTGGTAAGGAGTTGGATAGATAGGGCTGGGAATTGACAGAGTTGGTTAGAAGTTGGATAGATAGGGCTGGGAATTGACAGAGTTGGTAAGGAGTTGGATAGATAGGGCTGGGAATTGACAGAGCTGGTAAGGAGTGTGATAGATAGGGCTGGGAATTGATAGAGCTGGTAAGGAGTTGAATAGATAGGGCTGGGAATTGACAGAGTTGGTAAGGAGGTGCATAGAAAGGGCTGGGAATTGACAGAGCTGGTAAGGAGTTGGATAGATAGGGCTGGGAATTGCCCGAGCTGGTAAGGAGTTGGATAGATAGGGCTGGGAATTGATAGATTTGGTAAGGAGTTGGATAGATAGGGCTGGGAATTGACAGAGTTGGTAAGGAGTTGAATAGATAGGGCTGGGAATTGACAGAGTTGGTAAGGAGTTGAATAGATAGGGCTGGGAATTGACAGAGTTGGTAAGGAGTTGAATAGATAGGGCTGGGAATTGACAGAGTTGGTAAGGAGTTGGATAGATAGGCCAGGGAATTGATAGAGTTGTTAAGGAGTTGGATAGATAGGGCTGGGAATTGACAGAGTTGGTAAGGAGTTGAATAGATAGGGCTGGGAATTGACAGAGTTGGTAAGGAGTTGAATAGATAGGGCTGGGAATTGACAGAGTTGGTAAGGAGTTGAATAGATAGGGCTGGGAATTGACAGAGTTGGTAAGGAGTTGGATAGATAGGGCTGCGAATTGATAGAGCTGGTAAGGAGTTGAATAGATAGGGCTGGGTATTGATAGAGCTGGTAAGGAGTTGGATAGATAGGGCTGGGAATTGACAGAGTTGGTAAGGAGTTGGATAGATAGGGCTGGGAATTGACAGAGTTGGTAAGGAGTTGGATAGATAGGGCTGGGAATTGATAGAGCTGGTAAGGAGTTGAATAGATAGGGCTGGGAATTGACAGAGTTGGTAATGAGTTCAATAGATATGGCCGGGAATTGACAGAGATGGTAAGGAGTTGAATAGACAGGGCTGGGAATTGATAGAGTTGGTAAGGAGATGGATAGATAGGGCTGGGAATTGACAGAGCTGGTAAGGAGTTGAATAGATAGGGCTGGGAATTGACAGAGCTGGTAAGGAGTTTGATAGATAGGGCTGGGAATTGATAGAGCTGGTAAGGAGTTGGATAGATTGGGCTGCGAATTGACAGAGCTGGTAAGGAGTTTGATTGATAGGGCTGGGAATTGATAGAGCTGGTAAGGAGTTGAATAGATAGGGAGGGGAATTGACAGAGTTGGTAAGGAGGTGTATAGAAAGGGCTGGAAATTTACAGAGCTGGTAAGGAGTTGGATAGACAGGGCTGGGAATTGATAGAGTTGGTAAGGAGATGGATAGATAGGGCTGGGAATTGACAGAGCTGGTAAGGAGTTGAATAGATAGGGCTGGGAATTGACAGAGTTGGTAAGGAGGTGCATAGAAAGGGCTGGGAATTGACAGAGCTGGTAAGGAGTTGAATAGATAGGGCTGGGAATTGACAGAGTTGGTAAGGAGTTGGATAGATAGGCCAGGGAATTGATAGAGTTGGTAAGGAGTTGGATAGATAGGGCTGGGAATTGACAGAGTTGGTAAGGAGTTGAATAGATAGGGCTGGGAATTGACAGAGTTGGTAAGGAGTTGAATAGATAGGGCTGGGAATTGACAGAGTTGGTAAGGAGTTGAATAGATAGGGCTGGGAATTGACAGAGTTGGTAAGGAGTTGGATAGATAGGGCTGCGAATTGATAGAGCTGGTAAGGAGTTGAATAGATAGGGCTGGGTATTGCTAGAGCTGGTAAGGAGTTGGATAGATAGGGCTGGGAATTGACAGAGTTGGTAAGGAGTTGGATAGATAGGGCTGGGAATTCACAGAGTTGGTAAGGAGGTGGATAGATAGGGCTGGGAATTGATAGAGCTGGTAAGGAGTTGAATAGATAGGGCTGGGAATTGACAGAGTTGGTAAGGAGTTGAATATATAGGTCTCGGAATTCATAGAGTTGGTAAGGAGTTGGAAAGATAAGGCTGGGAATTGACAGAGTTGGTAAGGAGTTGGATAGATAGGGCTGGGAATTGACAGAGTTGGTAAGGAGTTGGATAGATAGGGTTGGGAATTGATAGAGTTGGTAAGGAGTTCAATAGGTAGGGCTGGGAATTGATAGAGTTGTTAATGAGTTCAATAGATATGGCCGGGAATTGACAGAGCTGGTAAGGAGTTGAATAGACAGGGCTGGGAATTGATAGAGTTGGTAAGGAGATGGATAGATAGGGCTGGGAATTGACAGAGCTGGTAAGGAGTTGAATAGATAGGGCTGGGAATTGACAGAGCTGGTAAGGAGTTGAATAGATAGGGCTGGGAATTGACAGAGCTGGTAAGGAGTTTGATAGATAGGGCTGGGAATTGATAGAGCTGGTAAGGAGTTGGATAGATAGGGCTGCGAATTGACAGATCTGGTAAGGAGTTTGATTGATAGGGCTGGGAATTGATAGAGCTGGTAAGGAGTTGAATAGATAGGGAGGGGAATTGACAGAGTTGGTAAGGAGGTGTATAGAAAGGGCTGGAAATTTACAGAGCTGGTAAGTAGTTGGATAGATAGAGCTGGGAATTGATAGAGTTGGTAAGGAGTTGGATAGATAGGGCTGGGAATTAATAGAGTTGGTAGGGAGTTGGATAGATAGGGCTGGGAATTGATAGAGCTGTTAAGGAGTTGAATAAATAGGGCTGGGAATTGACAGAGTTGGTAAGGAGATGGATAGATAGGGCTGGGAATTGACAGAGTTGCTAAGGAGTTCGATAGATAGGGCTGGGAATTGATAGAGTTGGTAAGGGGTTCAATAGATAGGGCTGGGAATTGATAGAGCTGGTAAGGAGTTGGATAGATAGGGCCGAGAATTGACAGAGTTGGTAAGGAGTTTAATATATAGGGCTGGGAATTGACAGAGTTGGTAAGGAGTTTGATAGATAGGGCTGGGAATTGACAGTGCTGGTAAGGAGTTTGATAGATAGGGCTGGGAATTGACAGAGTTGGTAAGGAGTTCAATAGATAGGGCTGGAAATTGATAGAGTTGGTAAGGGGTTCAATAGATAGGGCTGGGAATTGATAGAGTTGGTAAGGGGTTCAATAGATAGGGCTGGGAATTGATAGAGCTGGTAAGGAGTTGGATAGATATGGCTGGGAATTGATAGAGTTGGTAAGGGGTTCAATAGATAGGGCTGGGAATTGACAGAGTTGGTAAGATTTTGGATAGATAGGTCTGGGAATTGACAGAGTTGGTAAGGAGTTGGATAGATAGGGCTGGGAATTGACAGATTTGGTAAGGAGTTGGATAGATAGGGCTGGGAATTGACAGAGTTGGTAAGGAGTTGGATAGATAGGGCTGGGAATTGACAGAGTTGCTAAGGAGTTGGATAGATAGGGCTGGGAAATGACAGAGCTGGTAAGGAGTTGGATAGATAGGGCTGGGAATTGACAGAGTTGGTAAAGAGTTGGATAGATAGGGCTGGGAATTGCCCGAGCTGGTAAGGAGTTGGATAGATAGGCCTGGGAATTGATAGAGTTGGTAAGGAGTTGGATAGATAGGGCTGGGAATTGACAGAGTTGGTAAGGAGTTGGATAGATAGGGCTGGGAATTGATAGAGCTGGTAAGGAGTTGAATAGATAGGGCTGGGAATTGACAGAGTTGGTAAGGAGTTGGATAGATAGGGCTGGCAATTGATAGAATTGGTAAGGAGTTGGATAGACAGGGCTGGGAATTGACAGAGTTGGTCAGGAGTTGAATATATAGGTCTCGGAATTGATAGAGTTGGTAAGGAGTCGGATACATAGGGCTGGGAATTGACAGAGTTGGTAAGGAGTTGGAAAGATAGTGCTGGGAATTGACAGAGTTGGTAAGGAGTTGGATAGATAGGGCTGGGAATTGATAGAGTTGGTAAGGAGTTCAATAGATATGGCCGGGAATTGACAGAGCTGGTAAGGAGTTGAATAGACAGGGCTGGGAATTGATAGAGTTGGTAAGGAGATGGATAGATAGGGCTGGGAATTGACAGAGCTGGTAAGGAGTTGAATAGATAGGGCTGGGAATTGACAGAGCTGGTAAGGTGTTGGATAGATAGTGCTGGGAATTGAAAGAGTTGGTAAGGATTTGGATAGATAGGGCTGGGAATTGACAGAGTTGGTAAGGAGTTGGATAGATAGGGCTGGAAATTGATAGAGTTGGTAAAGAGTTCAATAGATAGGGCTGGGATTTGGTAGAATTGGTAAGGAGTTCAATAGATATGTCCGGGAATTGACAGAGCTGGTAAGGAGTCGGATAGATAGGGCTGGGAATTGATAGAGTTGGTAAGGAGTTGGATAGATAGGGCTGGGAATTGACAGAGTTGGTAAGGAGTTGGATAGATAGGGCTGGGAATTGACAGAGCTGGTAAGGAGTTGAATAGATAGGGCTGGGAATTGACAGAGCTGGTAAGGTGTTGGATAGAAAGGGCTTGGAATTGACAGAGCTGGTAAGGAGTTGGATAGATAGGGCTGGGAATTGATAGAGTTGGTAAGGAGTTCAATAGATAGGGCTGGTAATTGATAGAGCTGGTAAGGAGTTGGATAGATAGGGCCGAGAATTGACAGAGTTGGTAAGGAGTTTGATAGATAGAGCTGGGAATGGATAGAGCTGGTAAGGAGTTGGATAGATACGGCTGGGAATTGACAGAGTTGGTAAGGAGTTGGATAGACAGAGCTGGGAATTGACAGTGTTGCTAAGGAGTTGGATAGATAGGGCTGGGAATTGACAGAGTTGGTAAGGAGTTGAATATATAGGTCTCGGAATTGATAGAGTTGGTAAGGAGTTGGATACATAAGGCTGGGAATTGACAGAGTTGGTAAGGAGTTCAATAGCTATGGCCGGGAATTGACAGAGCTGGTAAGGAGTTGAATAGACAGGGCTGGGAATTGATAGAGTTGGTAAGGAGTTGGATAGATAGGCCTGGGAACTGACAAAGCTGGTAAGGAGTTTGATAGATAGGGCTGGGAATTGATATAGCTGGTAAGGAGTTGGATAGATAGGGCTGAGAATTGACAGAGTTGGTAAGGAGTTTGATAGATAGGGCTGAGAATTGACAGAGTTGGTAAGGAGTTTGATAGATAGGGCTGGGAATTGACAGAGTTGGTAAGGAGTTCAATAGATAGGACTGAGAATTGACAGAGCATGTAAGGAGTTGAATAGATACGGCTGGGAATTGACAGAGTTGGTAAGATGTTGGATAGATAGGGCTGGGAATTGACAGAGGTGGTAAGGAGTTTGATAGATAGGGCTGGGAATTGACAGAGTTGGTAAGGAGTTTGATAGATAGGGCTGGGAATTGACAATACTGGTAAGGAGTTTGATAGATAGGGCTGGGAATTGACAGAGTTGGTAAGGAGTTCAATAGATAGGGCTGAGAATTGACAGAGCTGGTAAGGAGTTGAATAGATAGGGCTGGGAATTGACAGAGTTGGTAAGATGTTGGATAGATAGGGCTGGGAATTGACAGAGTTGGTAAGGAGTTGGATAGATAGGGCTGGGAATTGACAGAGCTGGTAAGGAGTTTGATAGATAGGGCTGGGAATTGATAGAGCTGGTAAGGAGTTGGATAGATAGGGCTGAGAATTGACAGAGTTGGCAAGGTGTTTGATAGATAGGGCTGGGAATTGACAGAGTTGGTAAGGAAGTTGATAGATAGGGCTGGGAATTGACAGTGTTGGTAAGGAGTTAGATAGATAGGGCTGGGAATTGATAGAGTTGGTAAGGAACTTGATAGATAGGGCTGGGAATTGACAGTGCTGGTAAGGAGTTTGATAGATAGGGCTGGGAATTGACAGAGTTGGTAAGGAGTTCAATAGCTATGGCCGGGAATTGACAGAGCTTGTAAGGAGTTGAATAGACAGGGCTGGGAATTGATAGAGTTGGTAAGGTGTTGGATAGATAGGGCTGAGAATTGACAGAGTTGGTAATGTGTTTGATAGATAGGGCTGGGAATTGACAGAGTTGGT